>APFE030633786.1:0-11785 GCA_000404065.3 Pinus taeda | reverse complement strand
TATATAATTAATTAATTAATGAAATCGGATGGCATTCACACAAAAGGAATCGGATGGTCTGTTTTTCAGAACTCGTCTCGTACTCCAACTCAATTGGATCGTGCTATGCAACATGCAATTCATAGAAATTTCCATGGGATTATAGTTCTCCTTTTGGATTCCTTCGACATGCCTTGAGCGTTTAGAGGATTTAATATTAAAATACTAAAATTTGTTAACCATCCTTGTGATATTAGTAACTTAACTATCCATTTGAGATTAACAATTTTGCAAGTTAGTTATTAAAAATTAATGTAACAAAGTAAGTAAGGAACACATTACATTTTTAAGCTTTGGATTAAATATATTAATCACATGTCTAAATAATATACTTATTCAATACTATATATAACTAACAATGCTGAAAATTTTGACTTTTTAATTCTAAAAGAATAAAATCCACATCAGTTAAATAATTTATCTCAAATTTGTTTTTTTATTATCATTATTTATTTCATTTTTATTTCTTTTAATATGAAATTTTATATTATTAAGATATACATATAAATTATATTTAAAATTTTACATACTTTGACAAGGAATAGTCATTGTAGCAGTTGTTTCTTGTCTATTATTTAGTTATTTCTAATTGATTATAATATTTTTTGTGAGCAAATTATTGTCATTTATTATAGTGAATGTATGGTTAATCAAAATATAAAGATTTTTATATGTTAATCAATAGCTTTATCTAATATAATTTTTCATGCTTCAACTAATACATTCTCAATGCTTTAAATGGAAAAATATTGCTCGTTATCTCAAAGCTTCATTAGCTTCATAACTTTGATTCTAACTATAATATCACTAATTTAGCTTACAATCCTTTTGTGACCATCACAACCATCATGTAAAAGAAACTAAGTAAAGGTGAAGATACTCCCACAAGGCACACCAAAGGGCCTTTGTAACAGATAGAGAACCCATGTATTTACATTAAAGGTAATTCCATTGATATCCTAGAATTTTGGAAATATGTAATTGAATAGCAATAGGAGCATTGAAGAAGAATATATGCAATTTACCATGAATTATACTTGTGCCCAAAGCTACCATAAGGTATTCTAGTACCTATTTGGAGGCATGAGCTTCTCCTACTATTGGTGCAAACATAAAAAGAGTTTCATCTACAAATTGTTGATAAAATGCAATTTGATCATCCCCGTGAAGTTCCATACCCCTAGTTTTGTTTGAGGGTACCATAACCTTAATAGCTCAACTCATTCCTTTTTCCCATTAATAAGAAGTAGGATAATGGGTCTCCTTGTCTAATTCCACAAGGTGGAGTAAATGTTGAGGAGGGTGGTCTATTAATGAGAATCAAGAAGAAATCTTTGGAAATAAGAGAGATAATCTAATTTATCTATTTTTCAGAAAACCCAAAGGTGAATAGGATGTGATAGATGTATTGCTAGTTGAGTATATCAAAATAATTGGGCATGTCAAGCTTAATGTCCATACTCAAATTTTGAAATCTTTATAGATTGAATCAATTCATGGGCCAAAAGGATGTTATAAAGGATCTTTCCACCTTCACCATAACTAGATTTCTCCTAGAAGATGAGATTTTACATTCTTTGTCACGTCTTCCTTAGGAATACGTGTGAAGTAGGCGTTATTGTGTTTGTGAGTATTGGGGATGTTATGCAAAATAAGTAAAATATTGATAGCTAAATGAATGAGAGAAGAAAATAAAATTATTCCATTTATCCATGTTTTAACATCAACATCATAACACAGTTTCAACCCTAAAACACAATTAGGTCTTGAAGTTATAGTGAGATGTTAACACTGAAAAGGAATTGACAAATTACTACTAATATTTTTCTCACTAAAAAAAAAGGTATTTAAGGGATTCTATTGAAAGAATTACATAGAACATCCCCAGTTTGATTACTTAGAAGCACAACAAAGCCTTTCTCATGCAGATATCAATTCAAGACATGGAACTAGTAGCCATTTAAATGTTAAAACAAAACTCCTATACTAGATGGGTTTACCTATACCAGATGGCTTTACCTCCTCCTCCTCATCCACCGTGACTTCCTCCTCTTCCTTTCTTGAAAACTTAAAAACAAAATTAAAATTGCATATGATTTCATCCTCTTTATTTAGAATACTTATTGAGTCATTCTTTCCTCCTCAGAAAACAAAAAAAAAATAAAATTAAAATTGTATATCATTTCATTGTCTTTATTTAAAATACTTATTGATTCATTATTTACCGTGATAATTGAGATATATACATGGTAATGTAACAAATAATATGTGAAAAGAAAATGCCATATAAATTAGTAATTATGAGAACAACGATTTAATTTATAAAAAATTGTAAATTTTATATAAATAATATGTAAAACTATTAAGAAATCACAAAAAATCAATATTTATTCTGAATCTCTAGTACTATTTAAAATCAATAAATTAATTATATAAAATCTTTAAGAAATAAAACAAACAACAATCTACAAATATAAGTAACATTCAAACACAAAACACAAGGAAACTTCAGAAAACTTCAGCTAATCATAAACATTACCATAGAACACCACTGTTCTACTACAATAATAATATTACAATCTCGCATATCTGGTCTCAAATGTAACTACAAATATGTTCCTCATGATTAGACCAAATCAGGTTACGGTGGATGAAACACAAAATTACAAAAACAACAGTATGTCGTTAATCCCTTCGCTCCTAATGTATACGTGTATTTCAATACCTTCTCTGTGTTTCAACTAATTGATCACGATTTCAACTAATTGTAGTTAGTCACCTTTTACTCTTATCTTTGTTTATTTCGCAGAAACAAATTTAATTGGGTGGGGTGAGGACTAATTGTAGTTGAGTGGGAGGACGGACGAATATTGATGATGAAGTGCTCAGACTTTCCAATGTGTGAACAAAACTATAATGGAACCCGAAAAGTATCAATAAGTGTGTTCTATAAATGCAGAAAACAAGGCCTACCTTGGCATCCTATATGTTATTAAAATATTGATTATTTTTAAGATCTTAACCCTACGATTTATGTTGATTATGTAGTAGTATAGGTGTTGTGTAGGGTGGGAAAATATATTTATGTGCTGAAAGTTCATCTACTCCAACGACGTCTTCCTACTCAGATCAGATCATATAATGAGATGCCGATATCGAATAGCCGGCCAGCATGAAATCGGTTAAACATTCCAACCATTTTTTTCGATCTTGCTTGCAAAGCTGAGGAAGGATTCGATCTCGTGTGGGTTTGGACGAATTAAACGAAGATGGAAGATTATCTCCTCCGAAGATGAGATGAGTTCCAAACATTGCCTATGTTTTACATACTAGGCCACCATACAGCTAGTGTAGTTTCCTTGAAATCTATCGAATATTTGAATAGTTCTTGTGCACGAAAGATGGTGAAGATTTGAAATTTATAGATGCTTCCGCCTCTTTTTCCATGGATAGAAAAAAAAAATATATATACCTCCTTTAACATAAAAAAGAGAAAGAAATACCTAATTCTATGTACTCATACGAATATACATTAGGGCACGACTTTCACTCCCATTTCTTAACTCTCGGCTTTCACTCCGACGTTTTAGGCGTTTCCTGCCAAGTCATCCATCATAATTATTTCTATTTTACGGAAGTCCCCACTCCCACTTCTTTCAACGTAAAATCTTTTTCAGCCCACTCATTTTTCCTAATAACCTAATTGATGCGGTGATTAATTATTCCAGAAGGAACTTATTATTTGTGTTTATGTCGTTTTCTAAGTGAATAAATTAGATAACCGTTAATTTCTTACACATTTGAATTTCCATTATTTTTGGAGTTTGTAAGACTTTTCAAACCCTATAAGTAAAAGTAAGAATTTAAAAATTAAAATACATTTGAAAAGTAATAATTTATAAATTAAAATAGATTTTAAAAAATGATGAAAAGTTAAAACAAAAAATCAGAAAACATAAATATGTACTAAAACTTTATATATTAGAAAAGTGTTTTTAATTTAAAATAAGAGAAAAAAGATGGTAATTTTGTTTACAGATATAGTGGTAGATGATTTGCCGGATAAGCTATCTCCCAAGAGGAGCATTAGTCACCATATTGATTTCATACCAAGAGCCAACTTACCGAATAAGGCAGCTTACAGAATGAGCCCCAAAGATAACGAATAAATCAGAAAACAGGTGCAGGAGCTATTGGATAAAGGATTAATCAGAGAAAGTTTGAGCCCATGTGCTGTACCAACAGTTCTCGCCCCCAAAAAGGGAGGAGAATGGCGGATGTGCACTAATTCCAGAGCCATCAACAAAATCACCATACGGTACAGATTTCCGTTACCGCGTATGGATGATATGATGGACTGTTTGAGTGGGGCAGCTTACTTTTCTAAGATAGATTTAAAATGCGGATATCACCAGATACGGATACGTGAAGGAGATGAATGGAAGACAGCTTTTAAAACGAATGAGGGCTTATATGAATGGCTGGTCATGCCGTTCGGTTTAAGTAATGCGCCCAGCACCTTCATGAGACTCATGAATTAGATGCTAAAGGAATATATAGGGAAATTTGTAATTGTTTATTTGGATGACATACTGATTTTCAGTAAGACACGAGAAGAACACCTCCGGCATGTGCGTAGAGTGCTTGAGAAGCTACAACATAATAAGTTATTGATCAATCTGAAGAAGTGTACGTTTTTGCAGAGAGAACTAATTTATCTGGAGTTTTTGATAGTAGAGAATGAATTAAAAATGGATCCGGAGAAAGTGACAGCAATCGTGAATTGGCAGTCACCAAAGAATTTGTTCGAGGTACGAAGTTTTCACGGATTAGCAAGTTTTTATAGGAAGTTTATCAGAGATTTTAGCAGAATCTGTGCTCCAATGTTGGAGACCATCAAAAAGGCCAGCCAACCTTTTCGATGGACAGAAGCGGCAGAAAAGAGATTTCAGCTATTGAAGAGGAAAATAATGGAAAGACCGATTCTTAGGCTACCAGACTTTCAAAAACTATTTTAGGTTCGTTGTGATGCAAGTGGAACAGCAATTGGGGCTGTGCTTAGTCAGGAGGACAGACCCGTGGCGTTTTTCAGTGAAAAACTGAATGATAGTAGGCAGAAGTACTCCTCCTACGATAAAGAATTCCACGCAGTGGTACAGGCACTAAGACACTGGAGGCATTACTTGCTGCGAAACGAGTTCATGCTGTTCTCAGATAATTCTGCATTATAGTATGTAATGCAGCAGCATAAACTTAATCATAAACACGCCAAATGGGTGGAGTACTTACAGAGCTTTAATTTTGTACTGAAGCATATCAGTGGGCAAGCTAACAAGGTAGTTGTCGCGTTGAGCAGAAAAGCTTTATTATTGCAGGAAAGCACTGTGCAGGTTTTGGGATTCGAACATTTACGGGATCTATATAAGATAGACCCAGATTTTAGAGAAGCTTACGAAGCGTGCCAGAATCCTTTAATAAGAGGAAACAGTCATTGGTTGGACTATAATATACAGGAAAAATTACTTTTCAAGGGAGGACAACTGTGTATCCCCAACTGTTCTATGAGGGAGAATATCATACGTGAAAAACACAGTGGGGGATTGGCTGGACACTTTGGTATTGACAAGACTTTGGAGCAACTTAGTCACTTTTACTTTTGGCCGAGAATGAGACGGGACGTGCAACGTTTTGTGACTAAGTGTAAGGTGTGTCAACTAGCGAAAGGACATAGCCAGAACACCGGACTGTACACGCCATTACCCATTCCAGGCAAACCTTGGGATTCTGTGAGTTTAGATTTTGTATTGGGACTGCCGAAGACATAGAAAGGGTACGATTCAGTAATGGTAGTGGTAGATCGTTTCTCGAAAATGGCACATTTTGTACCTTGTCGGAAAACTAGTGATGCTACTTACATGGCTCACTTGTTTTTTAACGAGATTGTCCGATTACACGGGTTATCAACAACCATCCTATCAGACAGAGACGTAAAGCTCACTCGACATTTTTGGCGGACTTTATGGAAGAAAATGAACACCCAATTAAGCTACAGTTTTGCTTACCATCCGCAGACCGGTGGGCAAACAGAAGTGTTGAACAGAAGTCTAGGAAATCTCTTATGCAGCTTAGTCAGAGAAAATTCTAGAATGTGGGACCGAGTGCTGGTGCAAGCAGAATTTGCTTACAACGATTCACCGAATCGTAGCACGAGTCTCAGTCCCTTCCAGATTCTTTACGGTATGCACCCTCGAGGAGTGCATGAGCTTCGGGATCTTGGTTTACAAGAACGACGGAGCGCGGATGGCGAAGACTTTGCAAATGCTATGCGAGATTTACATGAACAGGTCAAGGCAAAGTTACAGGACAGCAGCTTGAAGTATAAGGAACACGCAGATCAGAAGAGGCGAGAAGTTCATTTTGAGGTAGGGGATGATGTTTTGGTACACTTACACAAGGAGCGGTTTCCTAAAGGTACGTATAACAAATTGAAATACAAAAAAATAGGACCTTGCAAGATCTTGCAGAAGTTTTCAGCGAATGCCTACGAACTCCAGCTACTACCTGGAGTAGAGATATCACCTATCTTCAATGTGGTAGATTTGTTTCCGTATTCAGGCGAATTGTTGGAAGAAAAGAAGGATGAACCCGAACAATCCACGTGGAACACCCAGGAAGACAGAGACAGTTGGAAGAAATATATGCCTTATGTCCAACCTCCTGAGATCGAAGGCATCCTCGAAACTCAGGTAGTTAGGCGTACTCGGCGGAAAAATTATTTTCAGTACCTGGTCAAGTGGAAGAACCGTCCAATTGAGGACAGCTCATGGCTTGACGCCAGACAGATTGAACGAACAGGGACAACAGTGGAAGAACTCATGAACAGGAGTCATGATCTTTTCTCACCCCGGGAGCCTGATGCAGGAGCATCAAGCTCACAGTGACGAGGCAGAAAGACTCCAACCAGGTTCACGAGCGGGACACTGAATTGTCAGATTCTGCTGGAAATAATTTTTCTTTTTATTTTATTTTTACAAGTCAGAAACAGTTGAATGATTTACTTTCCAGTTAAATTTATTATTAGTTTCATTTTCAGTAGAAGGGTAGTTTCTGTAATTACGAAAAATAACTATTAATTGCTTTTACAAGTCTTAACATTTTTGAACAGTTCCAGTTACAATTAGGAACATAAACATGTAACTGATTTTGTAACAGAAAGAGTCAAACTGCCAGCCTAACTGCATACAGAGGCTATAAAAGCAATGCATCCATGTAAAGAAGGGGTTCTTTTTCCAGATAGAAAATAAGTTGAGAAATTGGAGAATAAAGAAATTATCAAAGCATTCAAAGTATCTGAAGAATATTGTCCATCTATTATTTCCAGAGTTATTAAATTAATCTTCCACGCATGATTACTGAGATTTCATATTTCTGTAAATTAAATGTAACATTCTGACTGCTGAACAATTATGAACTGAAATCTAAAACCATTGTCAAACAAGCACACAGGAGTATAGTCGAACAGTCACGATTACAAAAGCGATACCAGCATACAAGCAATTATTCCAGTACAAGAGTCAAGCACCAGCGGCGAACCATAACGATAATTGAAGGCTACAGGTACCCAACATAACATTTCCTTTTCCTTCCATTAAAAACACAGTTTACATTTGTATTGCTAGTAACATTATGACACAGCCGAAAGAAAACCAAAGAGTAAAAGACCCTTAAGGGTTACAGAGATTGTCTTCGTCAAAATCAGATCAATGTTCACGCAACCATTACAGACAGATAGCGGAAAGACGAAACCCTCGTTAGGGTTTGACTACAGGCAAACGAAAGACGAAACCCTCGTAAGGGTTTGACTATATACTTAAAGCCAAAGTTGTTGAAGCCATGTCGCAAACGTGAACACGTTCCATACAAATGATGGTAGACAAGAAAGCTAACAGACTCAAACAATAACTTAACAGGCATATCATACGAGTAACAGAAACCTCGAGTCAGGTTAACAAAGTAGGTTCTAGGCCTACCAACTTTTAAGCCACCAAACGTTGTGGAAGACGGAGACGTGCGCCCTCTAGGCCACTGTAGGAGACTTGCAACTAGGCAACAGAAACGAGTCAGGGTTTGTCATATCCGGAAAAGCGAAACCCTTGAACATAGATACAAAACCAGAAAAATAGGAACAGAGACCAGTGGAAAAGGGGACCTCACCTGGAGACCGCGTGAGGAGTGACCATAAAGTCGAGCCAGGAGTCGCAACAACAAGCTGAAGACCAGAGGAGCCGTCGGGTTTAGAACCAGGACAAAAAAATACAAATGTTGAAACAGAGAACGACTAAATACCTGTAGCAGAGGTTGTTTAAGCGTTGCCATCGTTCCTGTCCGAACAGCGGAGCATCACCAGCATTCGTAACCCCAGAAATCAGTGTCAAGACACAGACGAGAACCCCAGACCAGAAGTATAATAGCATACACCGAAATGGAGCAAAATCAGTCGAACCCCAGCAATAAAACAATTAACAACCACAATAAATAGGACCGATACCAGAACTTGGATTTGTTCGTTCAAAACAGAGTAGCCAAGCAAACAAATAACTTACCCGAATTTACAGTGAGCACCCAGAGCCGAACACAGTCAATGTGCCAAGGAGTATAAACAAGTAAATGCGCAAAATAAGCCTCCATCCACAACCAAAACGAATACAATATCAACTTACAATCACTGAACTGTGTTACAGAACCAAAAAAGGTCGAATACAACACCACCGAGAATATCTCATTGTGCAGAGCTCGAAACCCTCAGAGCGAAAACAGAAATGACCAGAATAATCGGGAAACTGAGTTAGGGTTAGGGTAATATCGGTCACCGAGGCGGAAGGACTGTAGATTAACGCCAACAATTAATGTTCAGCTACCAATTATCGAGCGCGGGAAGGACCAACACCAAGTACAACCACGTAAGCATCCAAGTGGCACCTATAAAGTGTAAAGTGTAACGACAGCGTGGGCTGGGTTCCATCAATTTCACTAGGGTACAAAACGTTGTTGCAGAACATTTTGCATAAGGGGTACTGGAAATGTGCATTTTAAGACCTTGAAAGCACAATTGAGTGCCTAAATTTTCAATTTAAATATATTGATAAATCTATTTTCTTAGGGCTTAAGAAACTTGATGAACCACTTAAAAATGTATCAATTGGGTCTAGTGCTCTTTTTTTTACCTAAACACCCCCTCTCTTTCCAAAATATGAAACAAATTCTTATTCGTCAGTGGTACATCATAGAATCCTTCTCCATTGATGGTCCATGATCAAAATAGAGGTTTTCTTTTCTCTTCTTCTCACATAGTTTAACTGATAGAAAAAAATGGCCTTTTTCACATAAGTTTTTTTTAGCTAATTTGAATCAAAGAAAGATCACAATATTTCTTGAAATTGTATTGATGGATTCTAACGAAAAGGTCAATTCCTCCATAAGCAAGACGTACCTATTTTTTCAAATAATCTTTATATAATGTTTATTCTATTAGAAATAATATTATTTATATTTAGTGTTTTATTTTTAATGATGGTACCTCCGAAATATCCTATTCCTTTAATATTCCTTCTCTTTGTTAAGGGTGATTCATAATACAATAATATTCAATTATAAATTAGATTCGCTAAATACAAAATGGTATATTCTATATTTATATTAACTAATTTATTTTATTATTATAATCTTATTGATAATTAATATTAAAAAAATATTATTGATTTATTATTGTTGTAAAATATTTTTAGTGTTGATGCAAAGACTTAATCCTAGTTGAAAAATACCATGAATATACAATATTTTTTATTATTATTAATTAGCGTAGCTAATTATTATAAAATTTCAAGAATAAGTTGATATGTATAGAGAATATCATGCATAAAAATATTATGCACAATATTTTATATTTTGTTAGCGTACCATGTAATAATAGACTTTCTCTAATAATTTGAATTAGGATTTGTTATGCAAGATAATGATAATTGCAAGGATTGTTTCAATATAAATTGATGATAAGTAATCACTTCTAGGTAAGAGAAATAAATAAGTGATTCACGCCTCCATAGTAATTCTTTAGAACGAGAAATTATGGAGATTAGTTGGTCCATATTAAGCATTATAATTATTGAAACAAGAATATAATTTGAAGTACAAAAAAATTATGTTCGCTTCAATTTTCTTGGATTTTGTAAGCTTGTGATACATTTTCAGTTATAGTGGAGTAGTTACCTTTGTTTTATCCTACATAATCTCACATAAAATATACTAATAGTCATGTGAGTCGTTCCATTACATATTCTTTTCAAAGTTTAACTAATTGGTACCAACTAAACTGTTTAACTTGATAAATTTGGTTCTCATATTCAACTTAAAGATAGGGAACAAAGTATATCCATTGACAACATATACCAAAATATAAAGATGTCGAAAAGAAAAATTTAAATACTGTCACTGAAGTCTACTATGCATATTCAAGAAAGTCATAATGTTATTGCGAACAAATGGTTGTATGCACAACTAGTTTATATGGTTATAAGTCAAGTATATTTGGTTTAATTTATTGTTCCTCCACATTTAAGGTATGTTCTAAATTATTTATTATAACAAGATTACTATATGTCAATTTCAAGTTGCAATTTAGGTAGAAACGTGTTTTATATTTTATGTTTTACTTTGAAATTGCTAATTTTTAAATTTAAAAACAAATAAATGTTATTTTAAAATTTAGTTTTTAATTTTTTTGCTTTGCCATCAACCATTCAGTATTTCTAACTTCAAAATTGTCAATATTTTACCTCAAGAGATATTAACTGTTGTTTTTAAATTTAACTTTTAACTTTGCGTATTTTAAAATTTCAAGTGTTAATTATTTTGGTTTATATTTTTTATTTCTCGTTCCTTCTCTTTTTGTTTGTGGAACTTTAACGAATCTAGTTAATATTCGGCATTCTAAATTTAAGTAACATTTTGCTTTTTGGATAACTTTTTCCTTTTTTTTTAGTGTTGTACTTAGTATTTCTTGAATTCAACCATAACATTTCTCGTACATGAATTCAAGCCATTTCCAAGCGGATTTAACAATCCCAATCTCTTCCACCCTAGTATTTAGTTAAGAGCTGATGGAAAAAGATGAATCCGAGCAGTTTATTCATAGTTGTTTCCTCATTGTTCACAACAGATTTCAAAGTAGTAATCTGTCCTAATTGTTTCAAGATGTGCCCAATTGTTTCAAGACGTATTATATGAGTATATTCGACCATAAGTGAGATTGAATATATGAAGGTCATGTGTTCGATCCACAATTGTGTTTCCTTTGTATCTGTATCATAGGGCCGTGTGTTTCATCCACAATGTTGTTGTCTCTGTATCTTTGTTGGAAGAGGGTCATGTGTTCGATTCACAATGTTGTTGTCTCTCTATATTTGTTGGGAGAGGGTCGCGTGTTCGATCCATAATGTTGGGAGAGCGTATTGAATATATGAATGTAGTGTGTTCCATCCACGTTCCTCTGTATCTTTATTGGGACAACGTCCGACCAAATATATGAAGGTCCTGTGTTCGATCCACGCCCCTCTGTCCCTCTGTATCTTTGTTGGGTCCTGTGTTCGATCCACGTTCCTCTGTATCTTTGTTGGGAGAGCATTTTTGTTGGGAGAGCGGCTCTATATCTTTGTTGGGAGAGCGTTAGACTGGATATATGAAGGTCCTG
>APFE030633785.1:88336-113164 GCA_000404065.3 Pinus taeda | reverse complement strand
ACATTCCTCTTTTCGTCCATGCCTTCCGCTCCTACCTAGCTGCCATGCCACATGTCACATAATAAGCCATTTACAGGTTGTTGAGACTTCCTGTAGTGATTTAGGCCTAAAATCTTAATTTGTCAACACAAAACCCCTAAATCAATTAATATGCATGTCAACAACTATAAACTATTAAATTAATTAATTTCCAAGGCATTTGAGGAATGGATGATGAGAAAAAGGTAGGAAATGGTCATGTTTTGGGAGGGAAAAAGGGTCTTAGAATGGTACCAACAGACTTTTTCTCAAAAATCATCTTGCGCTTCTTTAGATTTATCACCCCATTCATGTCAGTGGCCCAATCTATTCCTAATAGCATGGGGTAGGGATTGTTGTCATCAACAATCTCTATCACTTCGAAATCTGCTAGCGCACTTTCTCTTTCAATATCTATTGTGATTCCCTGCAATCTCCCCATTGGTAGGATATTTTGCTGGTTCGTCATTCACAGTTGGATAGGAGACCATTGCAGTGTAGGCCTTCCCATGCTCTCCCATGTCTGCTTCGGTAGGACATTCGCATCCGATCCTAGATCTAGAACCACTTGGTCCATCTCATATTCTCCAATCTGCGCGGTCAATCTCATCTCCCTTCACATTCGTGTTGTGTGCTTTCCAAGTTTCTGGACTACATGCGGTTCTCCTTACATGGTCCCAACGCATCTATTTATGAGTTCCTGCAGCCCCTTTACAAGCTTCCTGTCGCACAACAACTTCATGCATGTTTCCAAGAACGTGGTGAGCATTGAAGGGTCCATTTTTGGCTCTAGCCTATCTTTACTTCTTGAAGTGGAGGCATCAACGAAGCTCCTCTCAGCTTCCATGAAGGTCTCCTTAGCATGCTCCAAATCAAACTCTAGTTCCTTTGTTGGAGCCTTACGAACCTAAGTACTGTCTTTAGGCTGCTTTCCTTTGTCATTCCCTGTCGTAATTCCACTTTGGAGCACGATATTTACTTTAGGGTCTTCCTTGCGCAGCTCAGACCTCATCATTTGCAGGTTCTGAGTCAGGGGAGGTTGGAGTGCTCCTTTATCGCGCAACTGTGCTATTAGCGTGGGACAATCCTCTATCTTGTGATCAAACAATGTACAATACAAACATGATGGCCACATTGTATTTGTACAATCGCGGGCATAATGTCCCGGCCCTCCACAATTGTAACATATCAGCTATTTGTGACCTCTTCTTGGTCCTCCTCCACCTCGACCTCGTCCACGCCCCTGAAATCCAGCTCGCGCCATCCCTGCGTTATGGTCAAGGGGCTGCGTTTCGGCGTGAACTCTGTAGGTAGGAGTCCGATCCATCATCAACTCATAACTTCTACAAGTGCGCTCATCATGTCCCACTGATCTACATAAATTACAGAACAACTGCTGTGAATTCTACGTGTACTTCTGCAATAAATGACAGTTATTTGTAGTATGCTTTCCTCCCATCTAACAAATCATGCATCATAATGTAGGTGCCACGCTCGGTCCTGCTTGTGCCTTCGATCTTAATGGCATTGGTCTTCCTCTCACGAGGTGATTCGCGAACACTGGGTAGTGGTCCTTGTCATATCCCTGACCCTTGCACTTTACACACCATACCTCATCGCACACTTCTAGGCGAGTTGTCCTATCTTGTTTCAAGCTCTACATCTCGAGGCACAAGTTTTTTAACTATGTGTGAATTGACTGAACTCCCAGGCTGGGATCCTCTATCGGGGTTTCGTGCAATCTCATCACGACCTCCAAGGCCTCGGCCTAAGTGGTTAGCCTTTGTTGCGACAACGCATTCCTTAGATGTGGTTTTAATGATGCTATAAACCATTTGCGGTGTTCTCCATCCGTCAACGTCATGTTAGTGTCACGAATTGTGCACTTCAATCTCTGATCCAACTCCCAAGGGTCTCACCTGGTAGTATTGTGATTTCCTTGAACCCAATGATTGACTGCGCCTCTGACTTTGGCCTACTAAATTCTTTTTTTAGTGCAGCTTGGATATCTGTGATCCTCGCATTTGGATTGTCATTGGAATGCTTAATGTACCAGGTCAGCGCGCGATCCTGCAGAGCGTTGACCAACGTTGCTTTCTTTATATTTTCAACCATGACTCCCTGCGCTTCCCATATAGCTTTTATCACAAACCAAAACTGGTTTGGATTTTCATTCCCTACTCCCTTGAACACTAGCAACTTTATCGCACTCACCATATTGCTTCGTGGTGGTGGCGGAGGTGGTATGGGCAAAGATCGGGGTGAAGATGGTGAAACTGGCAGTGGTGTGGGTGGGGGTGGTATGCGCGAAATTCTTTGCCTTATCAGATTGATCGCACTTCTTGGTGAGACCTACACAAGCTCTTCTTCACCCCCTCGTGGAGGTGAAATCAAGGGGTTGGTTTCTAGTTCTGTACTACCTTCGTTTTTGTAGATTCTCCCACTTCATGTAGCCCCGAACATCAATTTATTCACATAACTCGTTTTTCACACAGTAGCATTTTAATCCAAGTGTTTGAAGATTTAAAGTACTTACCTTGCGACCCTTTGAGGAAGCATTGTTCTGCCTCGCTATAGCTGACTAAAGTATCTACCGCGAACTCAGTGATGAATCCCCCTATGATTCAATCAAGCTAGTGCTCAACAACATGTGCGATTTTATCCTCCGATGCTTCCAATCTGAGCATCAATTATGAAGTCCACACAATAGGTCTGTTGAGCTTACACCTTCCTTGGCTATCTGCTAGCTTCGCGATCCACTCATATAGCTCAATGGGGAAAGATGCAAAGAAAATTTCGTGGATCTTTGTATATAAGTAGCAGTCTAACCACTCTTCCTTTGATAGTCATGGATTCCTGTTTTCCTGCATCGCGAACTCGTGAATCTTTCTATCCAACCAATCTTCAATTCCTTTCTTTGTCGGATTCCAGTGATATGACATCAGAGATTCTATGCATATCCTGGTCTCAACAATGAAACCATTTGTTGGCTTGTTGGAGCTTGACCTAGGTTTGGAGTTAATTAGCTAAAACAAATTCCTGTATTACTGACCCTTTCGGCAATAGACCACGAAGCGCGGACTGAGGTCTCACCCAAAGTAGTAGGGGAGGGTGCTAGAACCAGGTTTCCACACCCTTGAGATGTCTGAGAGGTTGAACTGGTCCAACTGTTAGTCCCTTCGCGCAAGCTTCTTCGCGAACTTCCCAGGCCCTCGCATCCTGATATACTTGCCTTTGCGCAACCCTAACCGGGGGCTGTGGAGCTTTTGCGCTGCTGGAGCAAAGCTCTGGCTATTCCCCTAAGTCGTACCTGATATCTTACTTATCTTCCTATTCTTAGGCAATTATCTTTGCGTAAATAGATGTCTTATGTTATATTTATTTATATAACAAATTCATATGAGTCTACGCAGCAAATAATCAATACACTTGTAATTTATACCCATTCATACATTAAAACAGGAAAAGATACACATAAATATGGTAAACTTCTCTTTATTAATTCTTCCAATGGTTAAAGACTCGACCTGCCCTGTGCACTCAACTGCAGGGGTCCGCGCACTCAGCTGCGGACTACTAGGCCTCTTCGCACTTAGCTGCAGAGCCTTCTCCTACTCTACGACCCAAAGACATGCTTTACACTTCAACTCAGTATCTTAGACTCCTCATGCTTCCATTCTATTAGTTATGCTATGCCTTTTTTCTACACTTAGAGCCTCGCTCTATTTATACAATCTCATGGTCTGCGGACCATGGGTAGGTCTATCAAGCCGAAATTACGTTACAAAAACGAGGGCAGACAACCCTGTGACTCTATTATAACTTCACGCTCCGCACCCATAATTGACGGAGCTTTTACAAAAGTCTTGGTCAAAACTTGGGCTTTAAGCCCCTGAACATGCCTTAGGGGGATTCTATGCCTAACAATTGCTTACATTTACATCATTACAAAGATTAATACAAAAAATGACAAATTACAATTCACATGTCACATTTGTCTAACTGGTATTCCTTGGCACTTATCCCCACTCTGAATTCTCCCAGACAATGCTATTTTCACCACCATAATTTTTGAGCTTCCCAATCAACTCATTTAAGACATAATCAACCATGACCATCTTTTGTTAACTTTGTATAATTGGCGCTTCTCAATCTCCCAAAGGAAAATCTCGATATTGGATTGTATCCAACGGTCAATTATGCAACTGACCTTTCTACACACATGGATCTCATAAAAAAAACTGTAACTAATGCTCTTGAAGCCCGAAACACAACAAGATCCATCAACATATAACAGACTCTCACAATCAAACTAGTGATATGTTTTGTTAGCACCGAAGAATGTCGAGAACCACTATTTTAAATTGTGCTAATCTATTCAATAATTGGTTTTCCTATACTATAGATTTTACACATGAAATAAATATAAAATATAAACCGATTGAATTGAAGCTACATGAATAAAAGCACCCAATCATGTCACAGAAAAAGAATTTAGAAATCATCAAAGCTGAAGCATATTTCCTCCCAAACGTGTAGATCTCAATGGCATATTTGTTTCATAACTGCGCTTAGCCCTAAAGTGAGTAAAACTGGCTCTGCAACCCATAAAATAGAACACATGCACAAATCGAAGCATAATACTTTGCAAATATTAAAACGAAAAATAGAATGAGATAAATCTATAAAACCCAGTTTACAAATCTCTCGAGGATTCTAATACATAAGACAATAAAATCCCTACTAAGAGAGTAATTGAAGTATTAATTGGGTTTTAGTTAATTCGTAGTATCTAATACCATTCCTCGCTTCTAGTGGGTTGACCTCCCATTGCCCAGATATTGATACATAAATGAGCCAGATAAGTCACCTCTTGATCAAGTACTCAACAACAGATTCACATAACCTATTCATTCTACAACGAGGGAATTCATATGCAGTCTCATCCAGTCGCATGCCAAGCACACTAGCACACTATAGACAACATTGAAAGTTTACCATACAATCGGTTTCACACAACAGTGACTCTAGTGAACATATACGCAGCTCAATCAAAATGAAGTTCCCATGCAAATTGCTCGTGTACAAATTCTGAGAGCTTAGCAGCAGCGAGGGCTGAAAAAAAATGAAAGTTTACCATACAATCGGTTTCACACAACAGTGACTCTAGTGAACATATACGCAGCTCAATCAAAATGAAGTTCCCATGCAAATTGCTCGTGTACAAATTCTGAGAGCTTAGCAGCAGCGAGGGCTGAAAAAAAATGAATCGTTGCTACACAGATCTCAATGCTGACAGTCTTTTGTGATGAGGGCAGGAAAACATAGGTTGTACACTTCATTGAGTTTTGGAGGCTTGGTTATATGCCGCTCACGCTTGGGTGGCTCTTTGAAGCCTCCAAAGCTTGCTTCAGAGGCGCAAAATTTTCATCCCCATTTCAGTGATTCCTGCGATCTTCTACGGAATCTATGTGCACAACCTCAGCTTGGTCACTGGATCTCATGCCTTCAATGTGACTGTTTTCATCCAACAACGACATGTGAAGGTATCTTCTCCAACTATATGGGCTCTCAAGAGAAAACTTTTTGTACCAAAAAAGCACATTATGAGTACCAACAACACCGTAAGCAACAGAGAAACAAGAAAGTGACAAAGTATATGAATATTTAGTGGTTGGGTAGCATTTTCCTTCCGAAGAGGTGTTATGGGGCTTTAGGAGCGTATTCCCATTGCTCTACGCATAAAATATTTTAACACCTTTGTCACATTTTGTCCATATCTCATTACAACATCACATAAATCACTCAGAGACACGCCTACATTAATTTATGTTCATAGAATGAAATCTCACATCTCTTCCATCTTCTTGGGCTCTCCCTTGAGGGAGTGAAGCCCATACATGCTCTAATACCAACAAGAAAATTGAAGGAGCAGTCATTGTAGATAGATTACACACAACAATAATTTGTATTTCTCACAATAAAGCCAAATTACATGCCACATAAATAATGGTCATGAGATCCAACAATTCTAAGACAGGATAACACTGTTGAGAAATTCTCTCAATAAACTCTAACCACTAACAAACAAAATATACCTACATTCTAATGTAAGCATTATTCCAAGTGCATGTGAAACCATTACTTGTAGTTGTGCCTCTTTTAAAGCGATCCATACTTTAAAAAAATGTTAAGTGGTTGGTGATGATTTTATATTAAATAGTGCCAGCGTTTAGTTTCCTTGCCAATATTTTTATTAATATTCAATTTAATTTGATTAATTTTTACTTTCTAATTCATACTATTTTATGCATATGCCATATTCATTTTAATTTGATTGATGTATACTTTCAAGGTCATATTAGATTATGAAATTTACCATTGTTCTCTCTCATTCCATGTTAAAAAATGTCTTGTTGCATGAGATCATATTAGATTATGTAATTTACTATGGTTCTCTTTTGTTCCATGTTACAAAATGTCTTATTTCATGAGCTCATAATAATTTATGCAATTTACCACTTTTCTCTCTTGTTCCATGTCACAAAATGGCTACAAAATAGTTGTGTATTCATTATCAAATGCATTTATTTTGCTGTTTATTTTTTGTGTTTTTGGTTGGAATTCGCGTGAAATTTTACTATCTAAATCTTAATGAGTATTGGTTAAAATGGGTTTCGACTAAATATATCTTAGTTATTATTATTTAAAATGGGGCTTTGACTAAATATATGGATTTAACACCACAACTCAAACTTGTGATTCCAATAAATCTTAGTCAGATTCTATACAAATTAAACTAGAAAGAATGAAGCATTATTCTTACTTAAAAGTCTTGTAACTCATTAACATAAGCAACAAATCCTCAATTAACTTTATCACAATTTTAATGATATAAATTTTAAATTTTATATTGTATTTGGAAACAAAAGTTTAATTAATATTATAATGATTTGGTTGTGTTAGCTTACTTATTATCAAATGCATTATTCTATTTAAATAAGTCTTGTAGACATTTAACATCCACAACAAAACCTAATTAATATTATAACAATTTTAATAAATTAAATTGTAAATTTTAATATTGTATTTGTCAACAAAACTTTAATTACTAGTTTGTATACAAGAAGCCCAGGTTAGATTTGTGTTGAGGATAAACACATGGTTTACACCATCTTCTTCTTCTTGTATGGATAATGACACATAGCATTGTGTTTTGTTTCATCATGTCCACTAGCTAAAGAGGAAAATTATATGTATAGAAGCCCACTAGGGACACATCTCCTTATAATATGGAGTTGGGGGATTTCAATGCATTGAATAATGTCTATGCATCTCTGCCATTTTATGTCATTGGCACACATGTATATTTTTTTATTTTAAATCATATGCATTTTGTATTTGGATGTTCTTCCTACAATCCACACATACATACATATGTTTTTGTGCAAAAAAATGTTAACATAATTTGTACTTGAGATTATGTGCATCTCTATGATTATGTTTCATGATTTCCATTATGACTTTCATTCACCAAATAATTCTACATAAACATGTGAATATGATGTGATAGAATAGCCTCCATCTACATAAACATTTGAATATGATGTGATAGAATAGCCTCCATCTGATGTGGATGTAGAAGAAGTCTTTGGGTTTGAGGGCCTTTTGTTGAGGCTACCTCTCTAGGGTACATCAAGATCAATTTTCTAAAATTTACTTCATAGGTTCGTTATTTCGTAGGAACTAATTGGTAAGAAGATACTTGATATTGACGTGAGGCTTAAAGGAGATAAGACCACATGCAACTTTTGTGATTTTGGTGTAACATAAGCTCCTCGTACCAAGCACACCTAATCCTAATGCATTCCATTGTTTGCGGCACAACCCTTGTGGAAGGTGATTGAAAACCTTAACCTTCATTGCGAAGAAGCTGAAAATGGAGAGATAATGGTGAATTTCTTCAAGCAGGGCAAAAATTATGATCTTATGTTAATGGACAAAAGAAGTTGAAAATGGAAGGTGAATTTCTTCATTGCTTTCTTGTGTATATTGTAGCCTACAATATACTGATCCAACATTTTCCAAGTACAAAAAAGAATTGTGGGAATGATTATAGTACAATCCAAATTGGGGACATTTACTACTGCACATGGCACCTACACGGTTTTATAAATATAATTTTCACCAAAATATGCCAAGTAATTTCCTAGGTTAAATGTATTCTCCAAGCACTATGATTTTCATTATCATGGCCCGCATATCCTTTTGCCTCTATTTCAAATGCTATTATATATGTATTCAAAGGGTAAAAAAACCTTGAAACACTATCGGCATGCCCTTTGCACCTTCGGGTACAAATGCTAATATATAATTGATGATAATTTCGATTATTGTTTATTGTTTTTTAATATTTTTTAATGTGTGCATTTTGTAAAATTATATTTTTTTATAAAAAAAATTTAAATTATATTGAAAACAGAAAATTTTAAAATAATAACAAAATATTTATAAATTTTGATTAATTTATTTATTTAAAATGGGTTATCAATTACAAAATTAATTTCATAATTTTAAAATAATATTCTCTCATATCCATTGGTTTGTTAAAGATATTGATATACTAGTGATTTGAGGAAAATTGTCTTACTAGAGTTTATATAATATTGTCTAATATTCAATGGTGTGTCAAAAATATTGATAGAATAGTGATTTGAGGGTGATTTCACTCATCATTAGAGTTCATGTATGAGGATTATTTTGAAAAAAGAAAAAGAAGCATGAATTAGATTTTTTAAATCAAACAATAAAGTCACTCATGGATTTATAGAGGAATTAAAAAAACTCACTTCTTATGGATATATCAAATTAGACAAAACAATTACTAATGTTAATGATTCTAAGTATCCCAAATCAAGGAGTTGATTGGATCACAATAAAGGAAAGAAAAAAAAACAAAACAAAAATGAGTTAGGTTGTAATGTGGCATTTAACAAATAATTTATTATTAATTACTCAAACATAAATACAATTAGATATGAATTATATATTACAATATGAATCACACTTCGAGTCTCATGTATGAGACTAAGGCTAAATGTTAATAGAAAGTACATTGGTTTATTGAAGATTGCCTCAATGATAATGAAAAGGGATATTTGTTTTCTTGTAGATAATATCCAGGCTTAAAATACCTTATACTCCCAAAGTAAGACCTTAAACTCCTTTCGATAGGATAAAAGCTTATATGGAATCCAATAAATATGCAGTAAAAAAAAGTATAATATGGAAGCCATTATTGGATTTTAGATTATGACTATAGGTTCTAAAACTTGTTTTAGTAAAATACAAAGAAAGGAGTACAAAATTTCCAAGATATAGTTGGATTTATAGTCTCTGTAAAATAATTCTAATATTAAGATAATAAAACATTGCATATGAAAAAACATGTAAGGGAGAAGCTACTGAGCATATTTTCCATTTTGTGAATTTCCAAGAGTAGGAGCATTCAAGTCTAGGAGGAGGCCCATTTTTGAGTAATATGACAGAGATTGAGTCTACAGGGTTGTTGCTTAGAGATATTAGAGTGCCTCTTGTTGGGAGCACAAGGCTCCACTCACCCTCGAGTTGTTGAAGAGCTTGTCTATTTAGGACTAAAATTTACGAAAGAGGATCTTGAACTAAAAGATTGGAAAAACCAATTTGTAGACCACATAGAGAGAAGTGAATTTACTCCAAATCCATTTTCAATTGTTGAATGGTGGCTCTTCATTCCAAAATTTCTCTTTTTTTCCATGATATTTTGTGGGATTGAATGTTGAATCTCCAAAAATGATTGCATAGCTTTTATATATGAGATCTTGTGTTGTGGAATGGATGTGCACTGTTGGCCCTCAGTTTTGGTCTATTTTTGCTTAGGGAAACCTACTTAATCCTTATATTTTCCATCCATTTTCCATCACATCCATCTCATTTTGATGTATTTTATGCATATTCAGGTGTTTAATTTTAATTTTGCAATTTCTAGAAGTTTTTTATGAAAATTGAGTTTCAAGTGCAATTTTGGACTGAATCAGAAATTCCCGTAATAGCTATGTGGATGACATGTTTGCAGGACACTTGGGCTTGAGTTTGATGCATGGATGGACAACTTGGGAACTAGGACTAAGCCAACTCCACTTGGTTCAGCCAGAACAAGCTTTATTAGGCCCGGTCAAGGCTGGTCAAACATGATTAGTCACCAGAAAATCCCTAGGAAATAGGGCAGTTTTGAGATTTTATGGGATTGACCATATTTCTTAGGATGAATTGGATGAGTTTGACTTAGATAGGTGGATATGAGTAGATATGAGTGTTAGAGATAATATAGTTTAGTTTGTTTCATTAAACCTCTATTTAAAGCCAAGACTTTGATGGCTTTTGTAATGGAATTTGTATGTAACATTTGTATAATTGGAGTTGGAAGCTAATTTGAAGAACTTATTTCATTCCAATTTGTTTTTCATGCTTGGCTGATTTACTGAAGTTGTTGTAGCTAAGATTTCTTCAAGTGTGCAAAGCAAGGGTGGAGGGCCCCCACACCAAGCTAAGTACACTTCTTGGTTCAATTTTCATAGTTTTCATAGATTAGTTCTTGTTTCAAATGTATTTAGATGTGTGATGATTGTTGAATGAATATTGGTTTAATTCTAATCTACATATGAAGGAACACACAGGAATTTAAGTTAAATTCCCCTTCTATTTGATCTTGAACTAAAACTGAATTTCATTCTCCTTTTCTTATTTGAAGTTATTTATGCATTTCTGGTTTGAAGCAATGATGATTGTGATATAGTAGGATTGTGAAGAAGGACAATCTGGACCTCCTTAGTTAGGATCCTCTTCTTTTACATCTTCTGCATCATAAACCATTGTTAATTAGTGCTCTTAGATTTATCTTCACGAAAGTAGTATTGTAGTGAAGGACAACCTGGTTCTCCAAAGTTAGGACCCTCTTCCCTCATATATTACATAAGTGAATTAGAAATTGTTAAAATAGGTTTATATTTGTAATATGTACTTCTTTAAATCTTCAAATTTTATCTTCTAAACTTGATTACATCTGATGTCCATATACAGTGGATTTGCCTCCAAGTTTTACAAACCCGGATTGATAATTAAATACTTGTGTTAATTTATGTTAATAGATTATCCCAACATTTTGGCACCATTGCCGGGGAGGCAATTATCAACATAGTCAAATAGAAGATAAAAAAAAACACTAAAAATTTAGCTAGTATATATTTCTCTTAGTTATGTTTCTTTATGCCTAGAAATAGAGATCCTAAAATTAGGTTTCCAAAACAAAGCCCCCCAACAAAAACATAAAATCCAAAAAAAAAAAAATTACCAAATCCATTTGCAAGACAAGATCTAAAAAATGATGTTAAAGAATAAGCTACAACACTACTCCATTCTTCAACATTCTTTCTCATCAAATCTTTATGATCAAATAAATTTTCATGTCCAAACATTCATTAAAGTATATTTTTCAAATTTGGATATGACTTTACTTATGTTCTTGTTACGAAAATGGATGCACTGGAAATTCTATTATACTTGAGAGAATGAATAAAGTAGAATAGGATAGAATAAAATAAATAAACAAGTAGAATGAATTCACAATAAGACTTCCATAATAAATTTGTTTCAAACAATTTCTTCAAATCATTGTTCATTATTCATTTGAAAGGACTACATGGCAAAATGCAACAAGAACAAGCCTATTTTGGGTAACCATATAGGATCATTTTGAAATCATGTTCTTTTTTACATATCTCTTGAAATATATTTTTGGAATCCATTTTGAAATTTTCAATTTAAATCACAACTAAAAATGTGATCAAAATCAAAACTAGGTCTCAAGTGAAATGTTGAGGACAGAGTTAGTACAACCTATATTTGAGATGTCTAATGGAAACATTTTTATC
This sequence comes from Pinus taeda, assembly GCA_000404065.3. Lineage (NCBI taxonomy): Eukaryota > Viridiplantae > Streptophyta > Pinopsida > Pinales > Pinaceae > Pinus > Pinus taeda. Next base: position 101,177 of record APFE030633785.1, on the reverse strand, counting down.
TCAAATTCATAGGGAAGATAGCCCTTGGAATATAGTTTCCAAATAAATTTTAATCACTTGAATCAGGTATCATATGAAAAAATTATTCTTGAAATACTAACTGCTTGTCGAAAAATCGGCATGGTGACAATTCTAGGTCTTGACTGTTCATTGGCATATTTGACATACCAAATCATCTTATTTTCAAAACCTGTTTATATGGGAGATATGTATTCAAGTCTAGTTTAAGACACAATTTTAATCATCCAATTGGGAGGTGAAATGAAAAATTTATGCCACATTTAGTGACTGCATGTCTTAAAAACAGTATAGTAAAACTCTGCCTCCTAGGTCTGTTCATCACCAATTTTATGATATCAAGCCTAAGAATTTTTAAAACCTGTTTATACTGGAAAGAAAAAAATGAATCTACTTTAATCTCCAAATGTAATTACATTGATCCGATCTTTATCAAAGACCTTACACTTCAAATAGTGACTGTTGGTCTAGTTAAAAATTAACAAGCAGCTCTATCAAACATGGCACTCCTTATAATTTTTACCATATCATTTTAAACCATTTTGAAGACATATTTATACAGGAGGTATCCATATCAATTCACTTTAACTTGGCTTTTGAATCACCCTAATTAGATATAAAACGAATATTTTGTAAACAAAATACCGCTAGGAGGTCTAGGTTGGACACCATTCCTCAAGGGGTAAATAAATGCATTATGTTTGTCTATCATATTTGGACTTGTTTTCTAAGAAATGCTTGTAATGATTTACATGTTTATTGGAAGAAGATAGACTGTACACCTCCCTTCCTCCATCATCTAATGTTGTATTGCAGGCAAGTGCTATGTTTTTGCAGGTCATAGGAAGAATGAAGGAGTGAACTCCATGGATGAAGTAATTTTCAAAAGTCAAATTCATATTCCAGAATATGAATAGAAATGTTCAAGTCAAAGCAAAGTGAAAATTCACCTGATGTTGATTTCATTCAATGAAACTCAAACTCTTGAAGCTTACTCTTAGATGTTGACCAACAACACCAACAAACCTTACAACATGATCGAGATCAAAGCAAAAAGACATGAAGATAATCATCACAAGAAGCAGTCAAGTTCAGTACCATGTTAAGTCACATCAATCTCCAAATACGCCTTTCATATTGAATTCATATTGTTCATGATTTGATCATCATCATTTGTTCATGATTTGACTTCATATTGTTCAACATCCATACTGTATGTTAAGCTCCATGACCAAGCATGTTGAAGTCCAGACTTACTACTAAATCATGACTTCAATCTAACCTATTTTCATAAGCTTTTCATACTTCCCTACTCCATTACACCCCACCTCAATCTAAAAAAGGAAAAAAAAATAGAAAAAGATCAAAAATAATAAAGGAGTTTGGTTGTGAAAATCCATGAAAGTGGCACAATACAAACTCGAATTCATATTGGAAAACCAACCAACTTGGCCAATATGAATTCTCTATTTTGTTTTACCATTTCTTCCGTTTGAGTTTGCAGGAATCATCCTCAAGAATAAACAAGACTTGTGGACAAGTCTTCCCATCAGCAAGGGGGGAAGGTTTGTAAAAAGAAACTTAGTTGTGTAGCTGAATTGACAACGGAACTTGTATTGTTGGCAGTTGGGACCTGAAATATTTTTGAAATCAATTGCAGAGGGACCTAAACGACATCAACAATCAATGGGCCAAAATTGATGAAGGATACTAGAACATGAAGTATAAATAAGCTCTATGTTTCTATCTATCTATGATATTCGATCATGACAACTTCATCCAATATTGTTAAGGAACAACAACATTCATCCAATACTACAGGGAAGTACAAGAATAGTAAGTACAAAATTTTGCTCTTGTAAATTCAAATTTTTGTAGAAATTTTTAGACTTTGTTAAAAATTAAGTTAATACCTGGATGCATATTTTATATTCATTACATTATCGTAGACCGAATCCTATATTCATTTCATATTCATTCCATTTCATAACCCTAAATATCATTCTACATTTACCTATATTTATTTTCTATATTCCATATTCATTTCATAACCCTAACCCTAAGTATTTTTCCATAAAGCAAAAGGGTTCAAATTGAGGATTTAATAAGTCGAAACCTGCACAAACAAACCAAGCAATTAACATCATGGAAGTAATTTTAAACATGACCTGAATGGTTATTTTAAAATTAAAATGATATTAAAACAATATAGGAGATATAAGAAATGCACATATTGTAAAAGATACAAATCAACACAATTAAACCTTATCATGGCACATAAAGATATGGCATAAGGTTTGTTTAGATGCAATAAGGTGAAGTCATAATAGCAAATGAGAAACGATATAATGGCAATACATGTGCACACACAACTTTAGATTATGAGAAATATGAGAAATATTTCAAATATATGCGCAAAGGAAATAAAAAATGCAATATTTCATAAGAAAATATATGCGCACAAGAAATATATTTCATAAGGAGATATATGCACAAAAGGCAATGAAACATTTGCATACAACAAAGGAATGTGTTAAACATATGCACTGTATTAAACATAATCTTTTCGCATCATATGGCAGTGTAATATGATATAATTGCATGTTATGGCAGAATAATTGATATTAGGCAGGGGATATGATTCAAACAAACTTGCAAACTGAGTATATGGTTCAAACGAGTACGTGGTTCAAAATCTAATAAAATTGAAGTCATGGAACGGAGTTATGATGCACACAAAACATTATAGAATTGTATGGTTGGTGCATTCAAACACTTCAACAGATGACGCATTGGCAAGGCAAAGACACCCACAACCCGCATGAAGACAAACCTGTGATTAAATGATGCAAGCAGCTATAGGATTTATGCAACCAATGTGGAAATCAAAATAAACAATATATACAGCAGTCAAAGGTATGGTGAGTTGGTATGAAGGAGGACAACAATTAAAATATGAAACGGTCAAATATGCATTTAAACCAACAAAGAAAACTCTGTTTGTTCATCGTTAATGAGCTCCACCTCAAAACCTCATGCCATCATAGCCATTGGAGGCTCAGCGAGAATGGTAGGAATTAAGAACTATTTGCATTCCAGTCAAAGGATGAAAATCATATAAAAATCAGTCAAATATGTATTTGAAACAGTAGAGAATTAAGCAATTTTGAAACCCCGTGAGCTGTAGAAAAAACGTTGGAGCTGTAGTTACGCAGAACTGGCAGCAACCAAACAGTAAAATGATAAAAACGTTTTGAAAGAAGCAAAAATAACACCTGTGCATATTAACAGAGAAGAGCTCTGCCATTGTTGAGCTCAGAGCCGTAAATTTCTTTGCCATCACAGCCATTTAAGGCCCAGGAAAGATGGTAGATGCGCAGTTGAGAGAAGCAAAACGTTTTGACAGCGGAGGAGACGATGCATCCATGGCAGCTTCAGGTACGCAGAACAGAAAATGACTTGGAGAGGTAAAAAAGTCAAACTACATTTAAAAAAAATCTGTAATGTTATTACCATGCAAACCCAGTGCAGTGATTGTGCCTTTCACCATGTGAAAAAGCTGGAGCCATAAAAAACGCAGAGAGAAATACAAAGCTAAGCAAGGGAGCGTAGGAATAAGGCAGTTATACATAAGATTTAACGTTGAGTTGAATCCCATGGATTGTGCAGGCGAATAAGGTAATATCGAAAGCTTGATTCTTATTAATAAATGCAACAGAGGAAATATCGGGATTTTTCGCTGAGATATGGACTGTCTATTATTTCTTTAAAAATCTATGCCACCAGTTAGCAAATAAGAGTGTTTAATAGGGAGAAACGATATGAGATACAGTTAATTGGGCCATGAATCAAGGGGATCACACCACTTCTTTAACAACAGTCAGATATTTTATAAAATCGCCTAGTTTTCATCTAAAACACAGTGTTTGCATACTGAAGTTGATTGTCTGCATGATGACATGGCTGCAGATTAATTGCACAGTGAGTTTGCTTGCATGCACGAGGAATTAGCTTCAGGTTAACATGTGATTTGTTAACGTAGGATAGAAAAATCAAAACAAATCTTGGCTAGGGTGTCTTCACAGATCAAATTTTCCATGAACAGGGTGTTTATTCTGGTTGACTACGTGTTGAAATAATAAATGAGAAAGTTTTGAAAGCATGCGAAGCCTAAAAGCTACACCTGTACATGAGGACAAACAGTATGATAAAAAAACCGAGTTTCATTCCAATGCATGAAAAGATTGGTTAATAAAAACAAAGTTTTTTGGGTTGTATTAGTAGAGCAGGGGATGAATTTTATTTTAAAAGTGTTGTTTCAGTAGGGGTTGTATTGCAGATACATTTTTTAATATTGTTATACAACGTTATATTGCGTGTCGTTGCACAACAAGGATTGTAATGTATAACAGAGAGTGTATATTGTGTAAATAAATGAATTTTGAGTGCTGCTGTAGGGGATTGTATTATGTGCTGTTGTCAAACAGGGGTTGTATATTGTGAAAACAAAGAAAATTCTCTTTTAAGTACTTTTATAAGAGGTTGAATCGCTTGTTTTCTTTGTAGAAACAAGTTGTTTTTAGAGTTGTTACAACCAGGGCAGAGTTGAAAACCATTTTTGTTCTCCTTTCATACAATGCTGAGATTAGGCTTGCATAAAGATTTATACAGAGAAAAGTGAATGAAAAAAAATTATGCTAATGGAATCCTGGTTTGCATGAATAGAGCAAAGATGTTGCAAAGACAGAGACAAAGGAGTTTTTTTTTTTTAATTTGATGAAACAGAGGATAGAATATAAGAAATAGATTAATAAAAACATGTTTATTATGTTTTTATAATCTTTTTATATCAAAACTTTTTTCATGTTTTTTAGGATTGGTCTTATCTCTTTGTCAAGGGCATTATAAAAGAGGTAAGCAGGATGCTGGAGAAACATTTGAAGAAAAATTGATTTCAAATTGAATGATCATTCAATCTCAAAAATGCATTTCAATTTTGAGAAGCTACTATTTTCATTGCTTTTTCTGGGCAAATGAAAATGAAATTTGAAAAACGAAAACATGGGTTTTCTTCAGAACGAGCTTGATTAGATTCCATGCGAACAATTTTCTCAAATTCATTTCTATTTGAGATATTTTTATGGTTCTTTTGACCCATATTTTGCATATTGCATGGATAAAACAGTGGCTAAATTGAAAGTGAATGCCTAGACATAAAAGAATTTGCTTCACCTAGGGAGATGTAAGAGCAACTGGATATTGGATCCTTTGAGTAAAATTGTTGATTTGAGAGGGACATGAATCTTGTGTCAGAATGTATTGCAAAATTCAAGTTTTATTTGTTGTCTGAAGCTGCTCATCCAGAATGATCTATTGGTAAAGAATGTCAGCCACAAGAAAAGAAGAAGAAGTACATGAAAGCATAGATATCCTTTTTTACAGCTAGCTTCATCTTCAAGAGACAAAGCCACAGGTACATCAGTAGGTCAGTTAGCATATAGAAGAGAAAGGTCAAAAGGAAGAAGCAAGCATGAGGACATGCTTGAATATCAACAAGGGGGAGATGTTGGCCATAGAAAATTTTAGGGGCGAATGTTCGCCCTTTGGCGAAATTAAGGGGTTTTAAATTTTTAGTGGGCGAATATTTTGTATCAGTACATTTTTACAAATCACCTCAAATAGCCCACCTTTTATTAAGGGAGAGGGTAAAAAAGGTAAATTTAGCCCTTGAAATTAGGAGTTACAACCTTCCATTCGCCCATTTTCAAGAATAGGTTTTATTTAAGTGAATCCATTCGCCCATTTTCAAGAATAGGTTTTATTTAAGTGAATACTATGGGCCAAATACCATATTTATAAAAGAGGTATGGTGAATTAATAAAAATATAAATAAATGAAAAGTATGGTAAATAAATAAAACATTTTTTATATTTACTCCATAAGTCACCTTATAGACATGCAAGGGTGTAAACAAATAAAAATATAAGTAAAATGGAGATATGGTAAATAAATAAAACTTCCTTTTATACTTACTCAAAAGGTATGGTAAATCAATTAAAAATATAAATAAACTAGACGTATGGTAAATAAATAAAACCTCTTTTTATATTAGTCCATAACCCTCGTTCTATTTATGTAGGCTCGAGGTTTTATTTAAGTTAATCCTATGGGCCAAATGCCATATTTGTAAAAGAAGTATGGTAAATTAATACAAATACAAATAAAAGAGAGGTATAGTAAACAAATAAAACATTTTTTTATATTTACTCCACAAGTCACCTTATATTTACGAACACTCAAAAATGCGTTATATTTAGGTAAAACCTATGGGAAAAATAATATGGGACAAATACCATGGACTAGATTGTTATTAATACCATGCAAAAAAACATTATTAACCCTAATATTAGTATTAATAAAAATAAAAATGGCACATGGTATTGACCCATGGTATTCACCAAAATGGCACATGTGTGCCATTGACCCATGGTATTCACCAAAATGGCACATGGTATTGACCCATGGTATTCACCTAGAATGTAGCCTATTTAAATGGGGGAATTAAACTAGCATAGATCCATCTTGACTCTGGATCTACTAACCCCCGAGAGGTATCAAATATCGTGATATGCAACTAGCATAGAGTGAAAAAATATTTGATCCCTCTCAGGGTTGGATCAAGAGTAAAAATGGATGTTCTAATTTAATGTATGTTAAACATTTTAGCTTGGTTAAAATAAAAATCAACTATTAATTTTATTAATTTTTATAAATTACTAATAGTAATTTTTAAGCTCCAGGTTTATGATAACTCAGGGTAATACCAAGATCTTACAAGATTTTATAATTGAGTAAAATATTCACCATGACTAGTGAGAGATTCGCCGAAAAATTATATATACATATTATATTATTGATAAAATCGCCTTCCATTTTTCCTATATACCATGAAGATTCGCCCATTTATTATACTTATAAATTTAGGGGGTGTTCTTAAAATTTTCCCTGGCAGCAATTAAGGGACATCAATGCATCAGAGAATGAAGCCTTCGATAAATATCGGAGGGCTGAAGAAAAAGTTGAAGAGGTAAAGAACAGACATAAAATAGTCAGGAGTCAAATGGATACTCTCTGTTCTTTATATACAGATTTTCTAGCATGTAGGTCACCTACCAAAAAATATGCTTTATTTCTATTAGAAATATATTTACAGTTAAAAATTAAGGTTGTTAATGCAGGGAAACCATTATAATTAAAAATTGTTGATGATTTTATAAACTGTTGTAAATACCATGGAGTAAAAGTCCAACGGTTACTCTTTGAGTTTTATTTACATAATTTTATATTGGAAGAGGAAGTGGAGAATAATCCCAATCCTTTTGTGGGTGATGTACAGTTTCAAGCATTTATTTCATTTGCCGTTAACCAGTTAAAGTGGCTCAAGGCCCATAACACTTTTCAAAGACAACAAAATGGGCTAGACCTTTGGGTTAGGGGTGAACCGAAAAACCCATTACAACTGCTGGCTAAACATAAAAGCCTAATGAAAAAGGAGGGAGTGATCTAGATCTTGGGACCCATCCACAAAGAAATTGTCTAGCAAAGGGTAGAACATTTCCTCTCTATCCAAGACAATTCCTTGATAGCAACTAAATTCAGATGGAACACTGCCAATCAGAATATACAAGATAGAGAGTCGTTCAACTACAAAAACTTCAAGTTAGCTTCAGAGCGCCTGGTTACCTATAGTAATCTCATTTTTAGGGAAGGCTCGTATTGGCTTGGTTGCAAGTTTCGAAGTCTTATTATTTGGTATCCTGTAGAAGGGTACAAGGCCATATATGAGTTTCCTGAAGGGAAAACAGGGCCCATTTTTGAAGTCTTAGCTACAAATCATGGTTTTAGACCACTACATGACAATCCCTCTCTAGCCTATTCTTTGACTGCTTAGCATACGAATTACATGGTTTTCATGAGGCCATGAAAAAGGGTAAGTAGGGGGGTGTGTTGAGCTATGGAAAAGGTATGAATTTGCCATTTATTTCCTTATCTTTTTCATTAATCATAACTCCTTTATATTCTAAGATGGTAATATATCAAAGAATTATAGCAAAAACTAGGGAGTTATTGATTATTGCAAATTAGTTAAGTATTGTCTTTTATCATGCAGGAAATAGAAGAAATGGAAAACTACCATTTTGAAGGAAAATACAAAACAGTGTAATTGCTATTCCTTCACTAGGAAGCCATATCCAAACAAGCAGATCAAGATTAGAGTGCACAGTTAAGGATAAGAACGGAAAATCGCAGCATCAGTGCAAGAATACAAAGGGTTGACTGGAGTTAGAAGATGGAGTCTATGCCTAAGGATCTCTTGATCTCGAGGGATCGCCATTTTACAGTCTATCTGTTATTTCTTGTTTTATACGCCTGGTAATTATAAAAGGGACAACGCTTGTAAATATTAGGGGTCAATCTTTCATCATCATTATTCAGAACTTACTATTGTATTTTCACTTTGATCATCAACTCTCATTGATTAAAACAGAGTACGATTAGCTGTAAACATTTTCATATACGATTAATACATAAGTCGATTACTATTCCATTCTTTTATACTGAAGTAGTCTGGTGGTGCTTCACTAGTGGCTAAGGGCCCGACCTTGGTGGATCCACTTGCTATTTTGTACCATTACTGTACAATCGAAGTAGTGTGATGGTTTGGTTTGATTTCTGTTTATTTGAATCACATCACTTTACTGTTCCTTGTTTCAAGTGTTTATGAATTGTTTTATTGTATATGTTGTGACTGAATCGCGTTGCCATTCCTTTTCATCATAATAAGATTATTACTCTCTGCAAACTATATTGTTATGTTGTTCATTACAGATTTTTGTTCATTTCTACTAAATAGCATTGATGTTCATTTCTTTTATGCAAGTGTTTGGTTTTGCCTTTTAGCATCATTACAAGTTAACGTATGTATTCCATTTTCTATTAGCAGCATTGTTGATTTAATTCCTTGTCATTCCTAGTCAGTTGCTTTAGTGTGGAGTTGAGATCAACAACTGTAAATAACATTGGCTATTACTGTCTGAGTTCTCAGATCGAGGATCTTGTTTATGTTTGATTTCATTTACATCAGTTGACAAAGGAAAGAGTTTTTGTTGTTGCATCCTTGACTGATAATTGTTGTTAATTTCTTAAGTGAATGATCTAGTTTCAGAGCATTGAGTTTCTTTTAATTGCAAGTAGGTGTTATTTCAAGCATCCGTTTACTCTTGTATTTGAAGCATTGTACTGCAAATCGGAAAACATTACTCCTAGATTAAATTTCCGCCTCAGACTGAGTACACTCTTGGAATAGAAAATCGCACCTGGATTGATAATTAATGTAGGATAAATAGGAGTTAAAAAGACACCTTTTATACCTCAACATCCACCTGGAACATTCCTCCCCCCTTATGAAGCAATGGTCCCCATTGAATTGAGTTCCTCCATGAGATGAGGTAACTTTCACTGAACTTGGTCCCTAGTGAGCCACTTGCCCTAGTGAAGGATTTGGCCTACTTTCACAACTTGATATAGTTGGATCCTTTGTTGTTGAGTGTTCTTGATCTATGCGTCCATGATTCAATTAGTTGTGTCTTGTTCCATGTAGTCTGGGTTTAATTCTATTGGTGTGAGTTGTTCTACAATCTCAGATATGTCTAAGAATGGTGGAAAGTAAGGCCGAAGGCGGTCCACATTGAACACTTGGTGTAGACCAAGGAGTGGTGGAATACTCAGCTCGAAGGCATTGTCCCCTACTACCTTGGTGATGGTGTATGGCCCATATCGGAGTGGTCTAAGTTTTCAATAGGCTCGGGTAAGGCATTCCTTCTGCAAATGAAACCAGGCTTTGTCGCCCACCTAAAACTTATGTGGCACCCGATGTCGATCATGTCGCTGCTTGTACTTGGCATTTTCCAGAGTGGAGCAATGATATATTGGCCTATTGGTTGGAGGTGCTCAAGGATAGCTCATTTGTTACAACTGTGGAGAACCGAGAAATTACGCACGAGACTGCCCAAATTTGACGCGTCTATCATGTCGGTATTGTACTCAGTTTGACCACACAACTGAAGATTGCCAAGTATTGCTAGCTAAAATATGTGAAAAGGGGGCACAACCTCCGCTGCCCACTCAGAACCTGCAGATGATGAGGGCTGAGCCTCACAAAGAGGATCCCAAGGTAAATATTATGCTACGGAGTGGGATGACGACTAGCGAAGATAAGGGGAAGTAGCCTGAAGAGAGTGAATGGGTCCGCAAAGCTCCATAAAAGGAGGTCGAGTTTGATCTGAAGCGTGCATGAGAAACATTTATGGAAGCAAAGAAAAGCTTTGCTGAGGCCTCTACCTCAAGAAGTCAAGATAAGCCAGCTAAAGAGATGGACCCTTCCATGCTTTACTACTTTCTTGGAGACCTGTATGAAGCTATTGCGCAACAAAAAGGCTATGAAAGGACTACAAGAAATGATAAATAAGTGTGCTAAGAAAGAAAATGATCTTGATGGACCACGCGTCGTCAGGAAGATTGGTAAGCATAAAGAAAGAACGGGGTGTGAGATGAGGTTCACTATGTCGATAGGAGAGTATGATATGGATCAAGTAATTCTTCATCTAGGATCAAACGTGAATGTTCTACCTAAAAAGACATGGTAAAGGATGGGGAGACCTGCCTTGCAGTGGTCTCCGATGCAGTTAAGGATGGAAAATCGACAAAAAATTATCCCCATGGGAAGATTGCAGGGAGTGACAGTGGATATTGAGGGCGCGAGTGCATTGGCTGACTTCAAAGTGATAGAGATTGTGGATGATAGCAATCCCTACCTTGCACTCCTTGGGATCGATTGGGCCACTAACATGAATGGGGTAATCAATTTGAATAAGCGAAAGATGATATTTGAGAAGAAATCTCTCCACATAATAGTGCCCCTGGACCTTGCAAAAGGACCGCGCTATACTAAACCTGTCCACGATTATGAAAGCGATGATGATTTGGACCAGATTTATAAGATAACAGCGTGAGATTAGGATTGGGTGAATCTGAGAACAGATGGATGCATTGCCCGGGACCGTGAAAGTTCATGCACATTAGATTCAGATGAGGAGTTGGAGCACTGGCATAATTGATTGCATGACGATGACCAAGTTGTTGCGCTATGTATCATCAGGGAAGTGAATTTGAAAGGGAAGTGAAAGAGAAGAATCGTTTCTAGACCTTGGGTTGGGCATTGTGCGCTACACGTGCGAGATGGTGGGGTATGCACAAAGATAGTTTTGATGATTGGCGTGCATACAAAAAGATGATCAGATTGTGGTTTGGTCACCCACAAGTGTAGTTATGATGGAAGGAATGACCCGCGCGATCACCTGGCGAAATGGACTATGGTTTATGGACCAGAGCTTGAGCTTGAATGGGTACATCTGCTTTGTCATACTTTGGATGTAATACCAATGAACTGGTACTTGGAAACAGAGCTCCGCCATGGCACTGAAGAATGGGACATTTTGCAACAGGGATTCTTAATGACGTTTAGCTTTGAGGATGGGTTTGAAAGTATTAACGAGGCATCATAGGAAGCTAAGGCAACAATATTCTGAGTACCATAGGATCCCTTAGACTTAATTCAACCAGATTAGACTACCCAATTGAGCCACGCACTAGAGTGCTAGAATTTGATTATCGAAGAAGAGGACGAGGACCCAAAGAACCTTAACATCCCAAAGACTAAAGGTCACCGCAAAGTTGAAGGACTGCAAATTGAAAATCCAGATATCACTGCGCCACTAAAAACAAGACAAGTAACATAGTTACCGATCAAACGGGAACTATTACCTCAAAATGGGTACTCAAGTCCAAAAATCCCAAAAAAACATGAAAAAACACCTTGAAATAAAAAAGTGTTGATGTCGGAATAACGTTTTTTTCTGGAGTAAATTTTCAATATTTTTTAAAAATAACAGTAAAAAACAATAAAAGCCATTTTGTTTGGTGCAAAAAACACCTTGAAATCGAAAAGTGTTGATGCCGGAATAACTTTTTTTTTAGGGTACATTTTCAACATTTTTTACTAATGACGTTAAAAACAAAATATTGTTACTCTAAAAAACTTTAGATTTCCAATGATTTTCAAGCATGACATTAACGATAAAATATCACGTCTTTGAAAACACATAAAATTCCCATGATTTTTAAGCATGACATTAAATTTAAAATATCACTTCTTTGAAAAACCTTAAAATTCCAACAATTTTCAAGCATGGCCTAAGAAAAAATATTTATAATTGTTTTCAAGCATAACATTAAATATAAAATATCACGACTTAGAGAAACATTAAAAATTTTGACAAATTTTCAACCATGGAATTGAAACCAAAGATTATGACTACAAAACAATCTTAAATTTTCAAAATATTTCAAGTATGACATTATGGAAAAACTTTAGGACTAAAAAACTTTTAAAAAGAACACCTGAATGAAAGAGTTATTATACCAAGAGTGATTTTTTTTAAATGCTAAATGTATAGCGATTTTGAAATCTTAGCCTAAGACAACTTGATACATTGTGAAAAAAATTTAAAAATCAACTACCAAATTGACACGCAGTGTAGGTGAACTCAACCCATTGTAATGAAAACTTAAAGACCAGCCATGAAATTAACTCATTGTCTGGTAGACTCAATTCATTATACCAAAAAAAATAAAATTAACTATCAAATTGCACATAATGGGATCGGGTTGCTAGACAAGCATTGACACCCACCCTACAATATAT
>APFE030633785.1:20190-86711 GCA_000404065.3 Pinus taeda | reverse complement strand
TATGTTTTTTTTTTTACATTTCTATAGGTCTTTCTTTTTTTTTTTCTTTGTTTATATATTTTTGTATTTGATTTTTTTGGTCATGTTTTTATTATTTTATTTTTTATGTTTCATTACTAACATGAAAATCACCAACATTTAAAAACAATTATCCATCTTTAACTCAGTAGAAAATTTAAAGTGTAAAAACTAAACCCTCAAAACAAAAATGGTTGATGCTTATCAACACTTTTCAAAATCAAGATGCAAATCACTAACAAAAAAAAAAATTGTTCACACTTGATGCTGCATCAACACTTTTCAAAATCAGCATGAAAATCACTAACATTAAAAAAAAATGTTCATACTTGATACATAAGAAAATTTAAAGTGCCAAAAATATGCTAAAAAAAAAAGTGTATTCTGGAATCACCACTCTTCAAATCAGATGATTTTTTGCTACCTCAAAAAAACGGGTACCAGTTCACTTTCTCATTTGATCAATAACTATGTTTAAGTGAACCTTGGTACCGAAGCAGAGCCGAAGTTTGCAAAGATTGGGGACTACTGGGATGACGCAATAGTAGATAAGGTTGCCAAATTTCTCCGCGAATACCAGGACTTATTCCCTACAAAGTTCTCAAACCAAAATGGGATAATAGGGGACTTGGTCATTATGAAAATTACATTGAAATTGGACACGAAGCCAATCAAGCAGAGCCTTTACTGCCACAATCTGAAGTATAAAGAAAGGGTCCGCTTAGAGTTGGATAAAATGCTTGCGGCTGGCACCATTGAACCAGTAGAAGAGTCTAATTGGGTAAGTCCAATAGTAGTTCAGGACAAGAAACAAAAGGATGAAATAAGGATATATGTAGATCTCAGGAAGTTGAATGACGCCTTCGTACATGATCCCTTTCCAACTCCTTTCACTGACGATGTGCTAGATAATGTAGGAGGATAGGAGGCATATTTGTTCATAGACGGGTTCTTAGGGTACCATCAGATCAAGATTGCGCCGAAGGATAGAAGTAAGACGACCTTCACCATGGAGTGGGGTGCTTCCAGTGTACCGTAATGCCTTTTTGGTTGAAGAACACGCCGATGATCTTTCCACGCGTGGTCATCGCAACATTCAAGGACTTCATTCACACATTTTTGGAGGTCTACTTCGATGATTGGATGGTGTTTAGGTTGGTAAAGCACCATGTAGCTAGTCTACGCTTGATGTTGGATACATGTCGGAGGTAAAGGATCACACTCAATTTGAAGAAATGATTGTCATGTGTCCCTTTTGGGATCTTCCTGGGTCACGTGGTATATAGACAAGGTTTGATGGTAGACCCTGCTAAGATCGTGGTTATAATTAATTTGGAGGACCAAGAAGTGTGAAATAGTTGCGCGCAACGTCGGGGCATACAAGATACTATAGAAAGTTCATCAAAAGCTATACCCAGATTACCGCACCGATGGAGAAGCTACTAAAGAAGGATGCTACGTTCTGTTGGAATGAAGAGTGTTAATGGTGGGCGCCAATATGCAGCAAGAATGTTGCAACTCCTGGGCTACCAACTTTACTTTTATCAACCCAGTGGTTTGTAACAAACTTGGAAGCATCGGTGCTATATGCACAAGTACTAGTTCTCACTGCAGGTTGTCACTTGGTCAGCAAGCACGAGATCACTAGGAGCTAAAGCCAACTTCTATAGATTTCAGAAGAAGCTCTATGTGTGCTGAAAGGAAAGAAAGATTACTCTACAGATGTTATTCTAACTGTAGAAAGGAGAAAGACTGGAATGTAAATCAAAACCTAGTAAACCCTAATCAACAAGCTAATTCTAATTTTTCCAAAAACACTATGAAAACCATGAAAGAAATGCCATTACCTACTCAAGGAAGTAAACAACATCTAACCATTCTATTTCTGGAAGTAAATAAGCAAAAAACATATTTTTGGAATTTGATGTGTTTATATGTGAATTTAACATGCATCTAATTTATTGTGTGTGAGTGTGGCAGCGAACAGGTGGCGTTAGAGGGTGGTTTTGGAGCTTGGGAGGATGTAGGATGGTGTGGATGGGTCCTAGGAGGTCTTAGGTGGCCTTATGGAGGCTTTTCCCACTCTCGGCCTTCAAAAGAAAGCCTACAGGAAAAACTACAGGAGGACACAGGAAAACTACAGGAGGAAAACAGGGAAACTACAGGAGGCCTACAAGAAGAGGCCAAGAGAAATTTTCACTGGCGTGAGAGTGGGTGGAAAAGGTGGATGAAGGTTGGAATGAAGTGTTAGGGTGCCTAAGGTCTACCATGAATCACCAAAAGAGAGAAATATGATTAGGTTTTCTCAAGGAGAGAGGAAGAAGTTCTATGAAAAATGAAGGAAATTAGGGTAGAATTGAGGTGAGGTTTGAGAGACCTATAGGGCATGGATCAGATGGAGGGTGTGATTGCTGGTAAGCTGGCCTACTACTAGAAGAGATCTGCTGCATAGAAACTGATAGTCAACCAAGAAAATCAAGCAACCAATGAAATGAGTGCATCCTAGGAAAAACATAGTTTTGCATTAAAATGGCCTAAACTATGATGTATAGAAGGAAATGTTGTAAGAAAGAAAAGCATGCAAAAGGAATATTGCAAATCAGGAAGTGAACATGATAAAGAATATCTAAAGCAAAGAAAAACTAGACTATCAACCTACTAGAGAGCTGCAAACACTAGAAATCCTAGGAATGAGGAAAATCTGTGTTTTTGGGGCAGCAAGAGAGTCTTTGCCTCAAATCATGGTCCCAGAGGGAGGAAGAGAGGCCAAGGCACTATTGCTAGCCTTTTGAATCTTCTCTGATCATTGCTTAACCTACTACAGAAATCACAAATGGAAGCAAGCTACTAAATCATCAAAAGCAACCTATTCTTAACCATAAGAGAAATACATCTAACAACAAACTAATCTACAAACTGAACTAGAGCATAAAAATACAAGTAAAGAGAATCTTGGCTACTTGAATTGGGCCCTAACCCAAGAGCTTCAGTCCTCTGAGGTAACTCAGTGCTAGCTCAAAAAGGGTTCCATCTTCATTATCAAAAAATAGCAAGATTACATAAAACTGTCATAAAATAGTAAGTTCGAAATTTGAGCAGAGTTTACACAAGCAAAAAAAAGTCAACCCTAGGCCCCGCTACTTATACATATAAAGCTACCAACAACTTCCTTAAAATCAGGGAGGCTTCGCTCCCAAAACTTTAGATAACTATCAATCATCTTCCACTTGCCCGGCTGCCTTCTAGTGCATGATTCGGCTGCTTGTACTTCGAGCTGAATGAAGGGGAATTCGAAGTGAGGAGCAATAAATGACGGGGATTCCCTCCTATAAGTCATCTCCTCTGTCTACTTCGAGTTATTACTACGATTTGACCACTAGATCCTTGACTTTGACCTTGAAATCCATCAATAATCTACATTAAATACATATTAGACCACATGGCATAATAACTAACTCAACTCACCCTATAAGCATAAATATAATCAAAAAATCATACAATAAGCTAAGAGAATGGTTGATTTGAGTAGGTTAGGAGGTAAATTGAGCCCATATAATTACCCATTTATGAGGCTCATCATCACCCCCCTACTGAAGGTGTTGCTCATCCTCTAAGCAACCTAGTCAATCTCTTGGTCTTTCATGGCCCTGGTGGACTCCCTGGCATTCCAGACTTCTAATGTTGTCTACTCATGTTCTCCATAAAATCCTGCCTTTTTGTTTATGTCCTTCCACTGCTCCTTCTCTTCTTCTTCTCTTTTTCCTTCTAGCATTCCTAATATGAGTGGAGGACTCAGTTTGAGGCCAATCCCGTTAACCTTCAGCCTTTGCATGGAGTGCTTGTACATTGGCACTCTTTTCAATGCCTCCTTCAACCTCATCGGGGAATGGTATTCTCTGATCTACAAGTTATGGGGTAGGGTGTTCCATCTTCTCATGCATGCATGCACACAGTCATCCCCAGGTAGCCTAAGCATACCTTCAAAGTGTGCAATGGCTTGTTCCTAATTGGCTAGATATTTAAGGGCAATCTGAGGGTCATTGGCAAGCAGGTTGTGTGTGCTGATGAGTGCCATAGGATCTAATGGCTCAGCTCTTATCATCAATGGTTCATTCTACTTTTTTATTAACAATCTTTTCATTTCTGCTGCCCTCAATTTTTCATGGTTCATCCATGATGCCATGGCCATTAATTGCAGATCCCCTAGCTTGGCATTGGGGTCCCACACATTTAGATCTATGAGGGCCATGTTGTGTAGATAGAACTCTCCCATCTTTGATTTGTCCTCGGAGGTGCTTTCATCACACAAATCCATGTACTGCTTGTAGTCTTGGAAAGGCATTATGCCTCTTTGTGCCAAAATTTTTATTTGGAATTGAAGCCATTGATCCTTAGATAGAGGCCATAAGATTTGGCTGGTGTTCTGCATTGTAATGCTTCTATGGATAAGCTAGCCATGTATGCCAAATGAGTCTATTTCTCTTGCAACTGCCTCCTCAGTAATTCATTCCCATTCTCAAGGTGGCTTTTTGTAATGGCTTCTCTATCTCTGAGAGCACTCAATTCCCTGACCATTTACCTGAGTTTGTCTTCCATGTGGCGAATATCCTCAACTCCTTTGGACTTGGCTATCTGCATCCACCTATGCATTCTCACTCTTTCCTTTTCCAATTCAAAAAACAGTGGAATGCAAATTTCTGCGGGATTATCTTGCCTCCCTCAAGTAGTCTGTAATAGGAGTCAAGATTAGGCTGGGGGTCAGGTTCTTGTAGCTCTTGTGCTTCCTCTTTCACCTCTGGCTGTCCTCCTATCTTTTCCTCAAGTTTTTGTGTCTCCTGTAGTTTGGACAGTGTCTCCTGTAGGATGTTTTTAGCCTCCTGTAGGTCTGGTTTGGGGTCTTGTAGAATTGCCTTTCCCTTCCATGTAGAAGATCTTGTAGTCCTCCTTTCATAGGTTATGGGTGTCTTGGAAGGAGATTCTTTCACCTTGGTAGATGGTGAATCTTCAATGTTAATTGGAGTCTTTGATGAGGGCTGAGGTTTGCCTGTTTTAATTCTAGTACTCTTCCTTGCCCTGAAATACATGGAGGTTTTTCCTTTCCTCTTTTGCTTCTGCTTGACTGGTGTACGGAGGGCAGTGAGGGCAGCTGCTGCTTCTCTTTCCAAAGTTTCAGGGGACTCTTCTCTTTGTTGTGCCCTCTCTACCTCCTTTTCTCCCTCTTCTATTTTTTCTTCCTCCTCCTGCTCTGTCTCTTTCTCTACCTCTTGTTCTGTCTCTTCAACTCTCCCCTCCTATATTTCTTTTCTTTCCTCCTTCCTATCTTGCTCTTCTATGTCACCACTGGCTTCATCTTCTCCTCCTTGCCATTCTCCCTCCTCACTGACAGCAGGACTGACATCATAGGTTAATGCCTTGATGTCATCCTCAGCTGTAATATTTCTGAAAACTTCCAATGCTATAGGGATTGTAAGGGTATGGAGGGCTTCTTCTACTACGATCTTGATTAGGCCATGGTGAGCTAGCTGTTGTGAATTTCCTTCTTGTACCTTGGTGCTAGAGTCAATGAGGGACTAAAGGAGAAAGTAAGGGATACTGAGCTTTTGATGTGCTGGAGTATTCATGCCACATCTCAATTCTTGGAGGATTCTAAAATGATATCCATAAACAATGTTGTGCCTCCCCTCACAAGAAATGTATTTGATCACTTGGTAGCTAACCTCATCCCAGGGATATGGTACACTAGCCCTCCTAATTCCATTTTTGTCTTCAAAAGGGGTTTCATTATCTTGGAAAAAATTCCTCTTGGAAGCCTGGCCAATTATTTTCTCATCTTTACTCCAAGGCAGCCCAAGAGGAAGGGTAGTGACCCTATTGATGAATTCAGGGGTTATTTCAATGGAAAGGCCTCTAATGGTTACAATAGCATGAGTTCTTGTGTGAGGAACCAGAGAGAGAGAAAATTCATGGGCAATTTCATCATCAAACCCTCTAAACTTCTCAAAGAAATTCATCCAGTTTTCCCTTGTAAATATTTCCACCACTTGGGGATGTGCATGGAGTCTAGTGGAGTTAGTGGGCTATTTTCTCATAAACCCCCCTATCATACTGCCTGTGCTTCTTTTGAAAAACCAGATATGGTGGTGGAGACAAAGAATTTTGAGTGAAATAGAAAAACAGAAGGGACTGTGTTTAAAAAAAAAAAAAAACATAATTTTTTATGTATTTCTACCCTCTTAAAGACTCATTTTATCTTCTATTTGAGACCAACTCTTTCACATTTTGATATTAAATAGAGGGAATTCATGAACCCTACCTATTCAAACTGAAATTCATGCAAAAAATCATGTTTCCTCGCTTCAAAATGACTCACTGCCCCTCCTGTAAAAGCCCATTGTCCCTCCTGTAGATTTCCTATAGGTGCTCCTGTAGAAGATGTCGAGAGAAAAAATATGGAGGAAATTGATGGAGGATGATGGATACGAGGCTGTGGGGGCATAAGAAGACTGCTATGTGGCTGAGTTACGAGGAGAAATTGAAGAAAAGGTAGTGAGAATGCGCAGGAAGGAGTGCTCAGTACCTTTTATGGCTGTTTTTGGTTATGAGTGCTGAGCTGGCAAGGTGTACGTTGCCTAGATTAGGATTGTTGGTCCGCACCTGCTTATTCATCATGACCCCCCTTGTAATCATCCCCTCATTACTGCATCGGAGTTAACTCTTCCTCCCACTACCTGTCTTTCGCATCTTTTGCTTAAGTTGACTGTGTGCACGTGTCGGTGATATCTCGGTTAAGTGGAGTCAACTAAATGAAGGTGGCCAAGTTAACTGGCCACCTTTCCCTCTTTTGATTTCAACCATCTCATTGCCTTTGTATGATTCCTAATTATAAAAATGCAGATAGAGGAGTGACTTAGCTACTTACTTGTAATCCAAGTGTATTTGCTGCCATCAACTGTGAGGTGTTGTGGCTTTCTCTGTTGCATGCCTTCATTTTCCCTCATGCATGCTGTCTCTGCTTGCTGATGTATTGTTGTGTGTTTTTGTAGGTTCTTATTTTGTTGGAGCTGAGCTACATGTGCCTTTTCAACCTTCAGATGTGATGTCCCTTGCTGTTGGTGCTGGACTTCTGTGGGATCAGTTACTAGAGGAATTCCTACAAGAGCTCCTGTAGCTGCTTCTTCCCTTGAAACTTCAGTTATTTCCTTGTGATTGGAGCTCAAGAATGATGCTAGAGGTGGAGATGAATGATGGAGGGATAATAGGTAAGCTTCAGGTAAAGTTAATGGTTCCTTTTCCTCCTTTTATTTTTGTTTTTTTTTTTAAACTAAAAAACTATTTTTCTATGTTTTCTCTTGGAAAGAAAAAAAATAATAATGATGCTTGGAGTGTGATGCAGGCTTGGAAATGATGGAAAGGAGGTTTGAAGATGGTAAGAGGGATTATAAGTTCCTCATGAATCTTTTCTTGTCCCTCAAACTGCCTCCTGTAGACACTTTTGGCTCTCTGTAATTCCCACAGGCGCATCTTGTAGAAAACACAATTTTGGAAGAAGGGGTACAGTGGGGTGAAAGAGATGCCAAAAATGATGGAGGAAGTTGTGGAGAAGATGAGATGGATGCTGGCATGAATGTCAAGGTCCCCTTGGCACCTTCTTCTACTCTCTGTAGTCCTCCTGCAAACCTGCAATACAATAAAAATTCATTTTTTCTTTCTCTCTTTTTTTTTTTGAAAACAACTAGGGCGCCTCAGAGAGGTTTTCACCTTAATTGCTTGTGCTGGGCACCTCCAAGGGAGGTTTTCACCTAGGGATATTATTCCTTTCCCTTTTTTTTTTGACATCACTAGACTACCTCAAAAGAGGTTTTCAACACAATGATGGGACTCAAGTGCCTGATGGAGGTTTTCACTTGAGTCCTTATTTTTTGTCTTCTTTCTCTAGTGAGTGGGTGAAGTGGAAGCTAAGACAGGATCCACTACCATCATTTTTTTATTCAAATCTTCAATAAACTCTCGTTTGGAGAGGGGTTTCTTGTAGACTTTCAACCAATGTCCATTGACAAGCATGGGGATGGCTTCATCATCAATGGTTCTGATCAAAACTAAACCATCGTAATTGCTTTTCTCCACAGTGTAGGGTCCCAACCATCTTGTCCTCAGCTTGCCTTTGAAATCCTTGTGTCTTGAATCATAGAGTAGTGCCCAATATCCCTCTTGGAATTGCTTCTCCCTGATATTTCTGTCATGCCATATCTTTCTCTAAAGCTGAACTACATCTGTATGGAGAAGGGCTTGCAATCTATATTCATCCAATCCATTGAGCTGAAGTAATCTCTCCTTCTGTGCATGGCTGAGACCTAGGTCCAGTTGAGTTGCCATCCTTAGGGTATTGAATTCAAACTCTATTCATAGCAAAGCCTTCTTCCCATAGACCAGTTCATAGGGTGTGAACTCGGTGGCGGTCTTCCATTTTGTGTTGTAGGCCCAAGTGGCCTCAACTAATCTATCTGCACAGTCTTTTCTGCTGCTACTCACTACCTTGGTTAGGATCCCTTCCAATGCTAGGTTAGTGACCTCCACTTGCCCATTGGCTTGTGGATGGTAAGGGGTGGAAGTCCTATGCTTGATCTTATGATGTGTGAGTAGGTCTTAAATCAGGTTGGAAGTGAACTGTCTGCCTTGGTCTGTGACCAGCTCTCTCAGATACCCAAACTTGTAGAATATGTTTTCCCTCAAAAACTCAGCTACTTTTTCCTCTGTCACTGCTTTGATTGCTTTTGTCTCTGCCCACTTTGTCAGGTAGTCGGTGCACACAATGATGTACTTCTTCTGTTTTGAAGGGGGGTTGATAGGCCCCACAAAGTCCATGCCCGACTTCTCAAATGGCTCAAAGGACACTTGAGGTTGCATGGGAAATTCATCCTTTGGAGTGGGTTTCCGCATCCTATAACACTGATCACACTAGCTCGTGTATCTCCTCACATCCTGATAAAGAGTGGGCCAACAGTAGCCTACTTGAAATATCTTGAAGGCAGTTCTTTTTGCTGCAAAATGACCTCCACAAGGCCCATCATGACAGGTTAGGAGGTTGTCAAAGACTTCCTCCTCCCTGACACATCTTCTCAAGATCTGATTTGGGCCAAGTTTGAAGAGATTGCCTCTAATCTAGGTGAAATGGGTGCTTTTCCTTACTATCTTGCTCTTCACTTTTGAGGATAGGTGTGGTGGGAACTGTGTTGAAACCAAGTAGTTTGCTATATTAGAAAACCATGGAGAGAGTATTGATATAGAAAATAGGTTTTTTTTTGGCATTTGGTCATCCACCATTCCTTCTTCACCTGCAGGCAAATTTACTTTAGACAAAAAGTCAACAACAACATTCTCTTTACTAGGCTTATCAATAATGGTCAGATCAAACTATTGCAGTAAAAGAAACCATCTAATAATGTGAGCATTTATATCTTGTTTGTTCATTAAATATCTAATTGCAGCATGATCAGTGTGCACAAAGGTTTGACAGCCTGTGATATAAGGTCACTATATAGTTTAACTTTTCCTTTGACAAGATTTTGCTTATAAAGTATATGGCATAAGGTAACTTTGCATCAATTTGTCCTAAGGCTTCTCCTATTGCTTTGTTCAAGGCATCTGTGTGAATATGAAAGGGTAGGGCCCAGTTTGGGCCTCTGAGAATTGGGGCAGTCACTAGCTTACTCTTCAAGGTATCTAGGGCTTCTTGACAGTTTTCCGACCATATGAACTCAACATATTTTCCTAGGAGGCCAAACAAAGGAGAGGCTAACTTGCTGAAGTCTTTAATGAATCTCTTGTAATATCTAGATAAGCCTAGGAAGCTTCTGGCATCTCTCACCTTTTGAGGAGGTGGGACCCTTTGGATGATGGAAATTTTGTTGGGGTCCACCTGTAGTCCTTGTTGAGATATTGCATGACCTAGCACAGTCCCTTCAGTCATCAAAAATTCACATTTTTCTAGACTGAGGGAAAGGTTCATCTCAATACACTTATCTAAAACTTTTCCTAGGTTAGATAAAGCTTCCTGAAAGTCAGAACCATAAGGAGTAAAATCATCCATGTATATTTCTACTATATCATGAACCAGTTTAGAAAATATACTCAATACCACTCTTTGGAAAGTGGCTGGAGTGTTGCACAAACCAAAAGGAAGGACTTTGTATGCAAAGGTACCCCAAGGACAAGTGAAAGTGGCCTTATCTTGGTCTTCTGGGCTGATTTGAATCTGATTATACTTGCTAAACCCATCTAGGAAGCAGAAAAACTTTTTCCCTGCCAGACCGTCTAACACTTGATCTATGAAAGGTAAAGGAAAATGGTCCTTTTTAGTGGCTTTGTTCAATTCCTGATAGTTGACACATATTCTCATCTTACCATTTTTCTTTGGCACTAGCACCAAAGGAGAGACCCATTCACTATCAGAGATGAGATAGATGAATCCTCCATCAAGAAATTTTTGCAGTTCTTCCTTAACAATATCTTTAAGTGCTGGGTTCATCCTCCTTTTAGGCTGCCTGACTGGCTTGCAATCTTCCTTGGTGTATATATGATGAGTACATACTGAAGGGTGCACTCCCTTCATCTCCTTATAACTCTAGGTGAAGGCATCTAGATGTTTTCTCAGTATGTTGCATAGCTCCTTCTCCTGGGAAGTAGATAGGGATGGATTGATTTTCAATGTTCTTTCTGGGTTGAACTCTATATTTTTAACATGGAGAGAAGTGGGGTCAGCCACACAGAGATTAGTTGATGGGTTGTTTTGGGTTTCTCTTACTATGTCTTCTAATGGTGATACACTGGGATGTGGATTCTTAATCAAATTTTCAATCATATCATCCTCATCTTATGGTTTTCCCCCCATGGTGATTTATAATGTACAAAGTGGTGCAGAATAAACTTCATCCTCATCCTTCTGCTCCAACCAGAGAGGTAGATCATGTTCTAGCAAGGGTTGGGCAGGAGGATATAGGATTAACTGCTTGGACATGTGCATGTTCTTTATGGTCATGTTCCCAGCTTGACAGTTGATGTAGGCATCTGCTGTAGCCAACCATGGTCTTCCCAGAATGAGAGGATACCCAGTGAGCTTTGCCTTTGGTTTGAGAACTAAGAAATCAGTAGGGTACACCCAAGAATTAATGGAGACCATCATATCTTCCATAATCCCCTCGGAGGTCACTGTGGAGCGGTCTGTTAGCTGCAGCACTGTCGTGGTCTTCCTCAAGGAGCCTTGGAGATTAAGTGTGAGCATGGTTTCCTTTTTCATCACATTAATGGTAGCTCCTAGATCAATCAAGGCATGTGGGACCATTGTGCCATTGATGTGGACATCAACTACTGGGCTTCTAGGGTCCAGATATTTTGGACAGATTATCTACCCCAACATCAAGTCGGACAGTTGTCCTATGACATTGATGGTTGGGGCATCTCTCTTGCGCCTTACTGGATGCCTAAAGCACTTCTCTTTGATCAACCTATTGTAGATAGGAACATCTTTTATGGCTTGGAGAAGTGGTATCTTCACACATAAATGTTTCAATTCTCCCAAGAGTTCAGTCTCTTCTAGGGTAGGCTGGATTGTCATGGATAGTCTCTTAGGAAAGGGTGGATTTGATTTAGGTTCACTTTCCACTTTATCTTCCTCAACCTCCCTAGGTGGAGGCTGGCTATCTGGGAGAACTTTCCTGGATTGCAAGTTAATTTCTTGAATCTCCACAACCTAAGTTAGGTATGATGGTTCCCCACTATACACTTGTTGAGCCTATCTATTGTTCGGGTTTGGATTTGGCTGGGTAGGCATTTGGCGTTACCTTAGTGGATCAGAAGGTAATGATCATGGTTGGGCAGGTGCTGGAGGCAAAAGAGCGGGAAGAGAGTTGTATTGGGGACTCCGCCACTGATGAGATGCATTCCATTAAGGTTGTAGCTGAGAATAGGATTGAAATGAATGGGTGGCTGGTTGGGCATGATATTGAGATATGAAGGACCAAGGAGGAGGTGTGGACTAGGAAGGATGAGTAGGGGGGCCCTAAGAAGGTATGGAGGTGACTTGGTTGGGGTTTTAGTATGCTTGAGATGTCCCTTGCATCCCTTGCTAGTATGGTCTAGGTCCATGCGACCTCCTTTGGTTTATGTAATAGATCTATTCAGTGACTCCTTTGGCCCCTTGGTATATAGCTTTAAGTCTGGGCAAGGAATGGCACTTATCTGTAGAATGATCTTCTTCACAAACTGAACAAACCTCTATAGAGTTCAATGGGCATTCATTCCTAGGATGTCTCCTGGTTCATCTAGGGAAAAAAATGGCCAAAGCCCTCTCTGCTTCCTCTTCTTTTCTTTTGATATGTAAGGTATCCATTTGCATGACAAGAGTCTGCAACATCTCACCCTTGAAGTCTTTTAGCATGTTTCCAATTTCACCTTTAATGGATGAATTGGAAGAAGAGGTACTGGCTATGGGTTGATTCCCCCTACCTTTCTTTCTGGCTGTTGTAGAATGGTTTCTAAAAATAGTCTTTATGTCCTCATAGGTTAGTTGGTAGATGTCTCACTCGGCCAGTAGATGGAGGGTGTCTAAAAGGTCTACCCCAATTCCCTTGAGCAAGACCAACTTCAGAGACTCAGGGTCAAGTGTACACCTGACCCTTTTGTAACTGAGCTGGAACCTCTCTTCATAGTCTTCTATGGACTCATCACTTCCTATGGTCATTTGGAAGATTTCTTCTTTAGTATCTTTTGACCTATAATAGTCTCAATACTTGTTGTTAAAGGCCTGCTACATCTGAGCCCAAGTTGTGATGCTATTGCCAGGTAATCCCATGAACCAGCGCAGTGCTGTGTCCTTAAGAGTAGAAGGGAACAGTTTCAACTTTTGCTCATCTTCTGCATAGTCATAAGTTCAACAGATGATAACAAACTCGAACAAGAAGGTATCAGGGTCTTCTATAGTCAAACCATGGAAGTGAGGTAGGGCTAAAGGACTTATATTCTTCATTTTGGTGTCCCAATTGGTCTCCTGAATGGGGAAGGTACCCTTTATTCTCTCTCCATTTCCCCTAGCATTTCTGTTTTCAGCCATTGGCTCCAGAGGAATGTTTTCTTCTTCTTCTTCCCCTATAGGTTCTTCAAATATGTCTGGATGTTCACCTAAGGGTTCTTCTTGATTGCAGCCATTGAAGAAGAGAAAAGGTTGGCTGTGTGAAGCGGTGGGGGTGTTGGGCAAAAATTTTCCTAAGTTATCTCTACTCCTACAAGGCATGAAAGGAAATATTTTTGGTTGGTCTTTTGTTTCTTTTTCCCCACACTCAAAGTACTTACAGAAACTGAAATTGTGATTGAACAAAACAAATTGCAACTAGCTGAAATGAACTTACTAAATGGAAATTTGTAGAATTGAAAAGGAAAGCAAGGAAATGCAGAACTGAAAGAAAAGAAATGACTAGTCTACTTTTGCCAAAATAAACTATTAACAGAATGTTACAATAGGAAATAGAATAAATCAGTAATCACAGAATACTCTGATACTTCCCTGGCAATGGCGTCAAAAAGTGGTGGGCGCCAGTATTGCAGCAAGAATGCTGCAACTCCAGGGCTACCAACTTTACTTTTATCAACCCGGTAGTTCGTAACAAACTTGGAAGCATTGGTGCTATATGCACAAGTACTAGTTCTCGCTGTAGGTTGTCCCTTGGTTAGCAAGCGCAAGATCACTAGGAGCTCAAGCCAACTTTTATAGATTTCAGAAGAAGCTCTATGTGTGATGAAAGGAAAGAAAGATTACTCTACAGATGCTATTCTAAATGCAGAAAGGAGAAACACTGGAATGTAAAGCAAAACCTAGTAAACCGTAATTAACAAGCTAATTCTACTTTTGCCAAAAACACTATGAAAACCATGAAAGAAATGCCATTACCTACTCAAATAAGTAAAAAAACATCTAACCATGCTATTTTTGGAAGTAAATAAGAAAAAAACATATTTTTGGATTTTTATGTGTTTTTATGTGAATTTAACATGCATCTAATTTATTGTGTGTGAGTGTGACAGCGAACAGGTGGTGTTAGAGGGCGGTTTTGGAGCTTGGGAGGAGGTAGGATGGTGTGGATGGGTCCTAGGAGATCTTAGGTGGCCTTCTGGAGGCTTTTCCCACACTCGGCCTTCTAAAGAAAGCCTATAGGAAAAACTACAGGACGACACAGGAAAACTACAGGAGGAAAACAGGGAAACTATAGGAGGCCTACAAGAGGAGGCCGAGAGCAATTTTTGCTGTTTTGAGGGTGTGAGAGTGGGTGGAAAAGTTGGATGAAGGTTGGATTGAGGTGTTAGGGTGCCTAAGGCCTACCATGAATCACCAGGAGATAGAAAGATGATTGGGTTTGCTCAAGGAGAGAGGAAGAAGTTCTATGAAAAATGAAGGAAACTAGGGCAGAATTGAGGTGAGGTTTGGGAGACCTATAGGGCATGGATTAGACGGAGGGTGTCATTTCTGGTAAGCTAGCCTACTGCTGGAAGAGATCTACTGCATAAAAACTGACAGTCAACCATGAAAATCAAGCAACAAATGAAATGAGTGTATCCTAGGAAAAACAGAGTTTTGCATTAAAATGGCCTAAACAATGATGTATAGAAGGAAATGTTGGGAAATGTTGTAAGAAAGGAAAGTATGTAAAGGGACCATTGCAAATCAGGAAGTGAACATGATAAAGAAGATATAAAGAAAAGAAAAATTGGACTATCAACCTACTAGAAAGTTGCAAACACTAGAAGTCCTAGGAATGAGGAAAATCTATGTTTTTGGGGCAGCAAGAGAGTCTTTGCCTCAAATCATGGTCCCAGAGGGAGGAAGAAAGGCCAAGGCACTATTTCTAGCCTTTTCAATCTTCTCTAATCACTGCTTAACCTTCTATAGAAAGCACAAATGGAAACAAGCTACTAAATCATCAAAAGCAACCTATTCTTAACCATAAGAGAAATACATCTAACAGCAAACTAATCTACAAACTGAAGTAAAGCATACAAATACAAGTAAAGAGAAGCTTGGATTCTTGGATTGGGCCTTAACCCAAGAGCTTCAGCCCTCTGAGGTAACTCAATGCTAGCTCAAAAAGGATTCCATCTTCATTATAAAAAAATAACAACATTACATAAAACTGTCATAAAATAGTAAGCTTGAAACTTGAGCAGAGTTTACACAAGCAAAAAGTCGACCCTAGTGAGGCCCTAGGCCTCTCTACTTATACATCTGAAGCTACCAACAACTTCCTTAAAATCAGGGAGGCTTGGTTTCCAAAACTAGAGATAACTATCAATCATCTTTCACTTCCTCGGCTGCCTTCTAGTGCATGATTCGGCTGCTTGTACTCCGAGCTGAATGAAGGGGAATTCGAAGTGAGGAGCAATAAATGAGGGGGATTCCCTCCTATAAGTCCTCTCCTTTATCTACTTTGAGTTATTGCTGTAGTTTTACCACTAGATCCTTGACTTGACCTCAAAATCCATCAATAATCTACATTAAATACATGTTAGACCACATGGCATAATAACTGACTCAACTCACCCTATAAGCATAAATAAAATCAGAAAATCATACAATAAGCTAAGAGAATGGTTGATTTGACTAGGTTAGGAGGTAAAATGAGCCCATATAATTACCAATTTATGAGGCTCATCAGTCAGCAATGCTTAGATGTGTTGAAGGAAAAGATGGTCACCGCGCCAATCCTAGTCTTCCCAGATTGAAAGAAGGAATTTTGTGTACATGTGGATGCGTCATGTATTTTGCTCGGGGCAGTACTGACACAGGCTGGTGAGGGAGAGTTATATCACCCTATAGAATTTGCAAGTAGAAAATTGTCTAAAGCTGAGAAGAACTATTCAACGACAGAGCACTAAGGGTTGGCTATGGTGTACGCGCTTCAGAAGTTCATACATTACTTGCTAGGCAGCTGCTTTAAGATGTGTACAAACCATTATGCATTGAAGTACTTGGTTAAGAAGCCTGTTTTGGGGGGGAAAATATGCAGATGGTTGTTGTTGTTTCAGGAGTATGATTTCGGAGTTATTGTGAAGCCAAGATGATTGAATGTCAGACCAGATCATCTGTCACGCATTGAAATAGGAGAATATTCTACTAATTTGGAGGAAGGACTGCCTGACATGTAGCTCTTTGCAGTACGTGTTGTAGACAATCCCTTTGCAAATATCATACTCTTCTTGACGATGGGGATGGCTCCAAAAGGGTATACTAGTCAACAAAAGAAGGAGCTAGTGGTGTGTCCGACAGACTTTTCTGTCATTGCAGTGAATTTATATAAAATGGGCTTGTATGAAATTCTGTGAAATTATATACCTAACTTTGAATGAAACAACATCCTTGCTGAAGCTTATTGTTGGGAAGCAGAGCCCCCATAGTGAGGTTTTGGGGCTTAAAGCCCGAGTTTTTGTCTAGGTAATGAAAAGACCTAGCGAAATGTGGGCGCGGAGTGGAAGAGTCTAGGGTAGTCTGCCCTAAAATATTGTAAATTTAATATAGAGTGTGTTAGCCTACCCATGGTATGCAGACCATGGGATTGTATAAGTAGAGAAAGGCTCTAAGGATAGAAGGTAGTCTTAAGTTTGGAAGTTATGAAGTTCTTTGATGAGGAACCAGCTCTGAGTTTGTAAGTCCGAGTCTTGGGTAATAGAGTAGATAGAGGTTCCACAGCTATGTGCGCGGAGGCCTGGTAGAGTCCGCAGCTATGTGCGTGGACCCCTGCAGCTATGTATGCAGGGTAGAAAGTGGATTGTAACTGGAAAAAGCATTAATAAAGATAAGTTGGTATTGGAATATCACCTACCTGTTTCTATGTTTCTATTTATGTATTTGTTTATAGTTTATGATTGCAAACATGTCTGTTTATGTTGAATGGTAAATAAAAGTATTGGGCCCACTTAATGTAATTCAATATCTATAATAATAATAAGCATAGTAAAGGGTAAAGAACATTCGCACTCTTCATTTAAAGATGTGCGAAGGTAGAACAAGACAGCTGCACAGAAGTAGCGTAGCGTGTAGAGTGGGACCGTGAGCCTTCCATGACCCATCAAGACATCCCAAGGGTGCAGAAACCTAGTTCCAACACCCTCCCATACTACCTCGGGTGAGACCTTAGTCCTCGCTCCGCAGACTATTGCCGAAAGGGCCGATAGTTTCGGGATTTGTTTGTCTAAATCACTTATGAACCTGGGTCAGGCCCCACCAAGCCAACAAAGGGTTCTGTTTCCTTCACCGGGATCTACCTAAGGGATGTTTGATGTCGAAGCACTAGAATCCAACGAAGAAAGAATGAGAAGAAGTGGTTGGACCATTACATGTATACAAAGATCCACAAGAGTTTCTTTGCATCTTTTTCGTCTAAACTGTATGATTGGATCACAAGATTAGCTGATAGTCAGGGAAGGTATAAGTTCGATCAACCGATAGTGTGGACTCCAGAGTTAGTGCACACAAGCCGTGGACCATTGGCTCGACCGGATAATAGGGGGGTTTGTCACTGAGTTTGCAATAGAAACATCTGTGAGTTATAGCAAAGCAGAACAATGTTTTCTCAAGGGACCGTGAGGTAGGTACATCAAATCCCTGAATACCTAGATTGAGATGCTATTATGTGAAAAGTGGGTTATGCGAATACATTAATGAGTGGAGCAACGAGGAGTGGAAAGATCTACAAAGGGATCGAAGGGTTAGGGAACAGTCCCTTAATTTCACCTTCGCGAGAAAGCGAGGAAGAGCGCACTCAAATTTCTCCGAGGAGTGTGGTCAGTTTGATAAGGCAGCGCATTCCGCAGCTATTACCTCCCCTTACACCATCACCCACTTCACCTACTTCACCTCCATCTTCAACCACCCCACCTCCACCAAACCCGCAGTTCAGCATGGCGAGTGCGATCAAGCTACCTGTATTCAGAGGAGTAGGGAACGAGGACCTGGATCAGTTCTGGTTCCTGGTAAGAGTAGTGTGGGAAGCACATGGGGTCACAGATGACAATTTTAAGAAGGCCATATTGGTGAGTGTGCTACAGGATTGCGTGTTGACTTGGTATATCAAGCACTCTAATGATCACCCTAACACAGGAATAGCAGAGATCCAGAACGCGTTGAACAGAGAATTTAGCTATCCGAAATCCGAGACGCAGTGAATCATTGGGTTCAAAGAGATCACGATGCTCCTGGGCGAGACTCCCTAGGATCTAGATCAATGGCTGAAAAGTATAATCTACGAGGCTAATATGATGCTTACAGACACGTAGCACCACACATGGTTTGTGGCCTCTCTAACAGCACACCTGACGACGGCACTATCACAACAGAAGCTTTCAACCCAAGTAGAAGCGTTAGAAATGGTGATGAGGTTGCATGAAATCTAATACAAGATCCTGGGTTGGGAGTTCAAAAAATCCATGCGCAACTATAGAATCTATGTTTGGAGATGCAGAGTTTGAATCAGGATAGGGCACCACGACCGGAGGTGTGCAAAGAAGTGTGGTGTATAAAATGTAAGGGTTAGGGCCATGACAAGGATCATTGTCCTGTATTTGCAAACTATTTGGCTGGAGGGGGGTCAATGTCATTGAGACCAGAAGCACAGGCAGGGCCAAGTGTGACACCGAGGTTATGGTGCACGATATGTCAGGTACGAGGGAAACGCATGACAAACAACTGTCACTTGCTGCAGAAGTATACGCAGACTCCCCAGTAGTTGTTTCGTAAGTTCTCCAATTCGGTAGGCCATGATGCACGTACTTGTCATAGCCACGAGCTAATGATGGATCAGACTCTGGTCTATAGGGTGAAAATAGAGACGTGAGGCCTTAACGCAGCTACGGGGATGGCGCGGGCTGGATTTCAAGGGCGAGGACGAGGAGGAATGGGGCCAGGAAGAGGTCACAGATAGCTAATCTGTTACAATTGTGGAGGACCAGAACACTACGCTCGTGATTGTACCAACCCAAAACGAATATCTTGTTCGCACTGTGAGCAGTTTGATCATGAAATGGTAGATTGTCCTACGCTGATTACACAGATGCACAAGAAAGGGGTACTATAGTCTACCTCGACTCAAAATCTCCAAATGATGAGGTCTGAACCACACGAAGAAGACCCCAACGTGAACATGATGCTCAGAAGCAGTGTGACCACAAGGGAAGACAAGGGGAAGCAGCCCGAGGAAGATACATGGGTGCGCAAGGCTCCTACAAAGGAACCTAAGTTTGACATGGAACGTGCAAGGGAGATGGTTGTGGAAGCTAAGAGGAGCTTCATGGAGGCCTCTACTTCAAGTACTAA
This sequence comes from Pinus taeda, assembly GCA_000404065.3. Lineage (NCBI taxonomy): Eukaryota > Viridiplantae > Streptophyta > Pinopsida > Pinales > Pinaceae > Pinus > Pinus taeda. Next base: position 67,342 of record APFE030633785.1, on the reverse strand, counting down.
GGATCAACCAGAGCGAGGAATGGATCCTTCTATGCTTACTACCTTTTTAGAGACCTGCATGAAGTTGTTGCACGACAATAAGGTAGTTAAAGGACTATAAGAATTTATCACTCGGTGTGCGGGATCGGGAGAACCTCGCATAGTCTGGAAGATGGGAAAGCATGCCGTGTGCATTAGGAGGGAGATGCGATTGACAGTGCAGATTGGTGAATATGAAATGGATCAGGTTATCCTAGACTTGGGGTTGGACACAAATGTGTTACCAAAGAAAACCTTGGAACGCATGGGCAGGCCCGCGTTGCAGTGGTCCCCTATCCAACTATGAATGGAAAACCAACAAAAGATCGTGCCTATGGGAAGGTTGAAATAAGTAACAGTCGGTATTGAAGGTGCAAGCACGCAGACATACTTTAAGGGAATAGAGATTGTTGATGACAGTAATCCTTATCCTGCACTATTAGGAATCAACTGGGTGACCGATATGAATGGGGTCATCAATCTGAAGAAGAGGAAGATGATATTCGAAAAGAAATCACTACGTGTGGTAGTCCCGTTAGACCCATCAGAAGGAGCACACTACACTGAACCTATGCGCGACAATGACAACAACGATGAGCTGGATTGCATTTACCAAATAATTGCGCAGGACCAGAATTAGCTGAACCCGACTACGGATGGAGGGATCTCGTGGGAACGCGACAGCTCCTACATGTTAGATTTAGATAAGGAAATAGAACATTGGCATAACCAGTTACACGAAGTGACGATGTTAAACTACAATATGATGATGAGATCGTTCCATTGTGTAACGACAGAAGTAAGGGAATTGCCAACACCTAATAACGTGACAGAAGAATCCCTGGACAACTCTGAAAGCATAGTACCAGAACAAAAATAGTACATTGTTATAGACATATTTGGGCACATCAACCCCAAACTTATATGTCGATAAACTAGGGCTTATCAACCCCTAAAAGAGTTGTTTCATACCCTAAAAGAACATGGTCATCTGATTACATCATTCCCCAAAAGTTCCACCTAAGAAACTATCCAGAAATGGCCTAAACTGAACCATACTGACTGCTCCACTGGCAAAGCGTGATGCATACTGAGTGTTACACTACCAAGGTACGATGCATACTGTTTGAGCCTTATATAGGGTGTGATGTGTGAGAATGGACAAATGTCTGAGACAATTTGCTGGGTGGTTGCTCATGGAATCTTCTAGAAACTTCTCCTATGCCACTTGCCTCTCTGAATTTGCCCAGGGATGAGTAAGAGATCCAAGAAATCTCCAAGTGGAACTAATTGTAACAAGTGGAATGACACTAATCAAAACCCATAGAGGACTCACACCCTTGCACACATCTATAAATGGACCCCTCATCTAAGAGAACTAGGGGCTGGAATATTGTGAATTGCAAGGAAGTGTTGATAGTTTGTAATTGAGGAAAGAGCATTGTATTTTTGGTGTGATGTTGCTATTTCATGAGGTGAAGAGGGATTGAAGGTGGGAGGATGATGCTAGATCAAACAAATGGGTTGTAATTCTCCCTTCTATTAATAAAGTTGTTCAAGTTTTCTTCCATATGATTGTACAGTTGTGAATGTTATCATTTTTGAATGCTATCATCTGTCCATTATATATTTGATTCTGTAATGTTTATGTTGTAATAGATCACGATGCTTTGACGGTTCTTTGTTGTTGTACTTGTGTAGGTACTCTCCAAGCAGGTTAAGTACAGGGAGGACTTGCAATCTCTGTCAAGGGGGAGAGAGATCAAGCAGGGGATTAAGCAGAAGATCCAGGTTGGTTCCATTATCTTTCTCTTATCTGTTACACATAGAATAAATCGTTGAATTGCTTTAAGCTGTTGTTTCTAGGGTAGTTTCCAAACCTAGAGGGCTAGTCATTCAACAAGACACTAGTTTTCCATAAACAAATTGGCCACTCCGCTGGGGAAGAACAGATGTTTGTTTGTTGTTATTGTTTGTTTTATAAACTATAGACAGAGCCTCAAATCAGCTAGGTAGCCTTTGAACTGCTCTTGCTCTGCAATTGCATAGTAAATGAATGTTGCTTCAGTCAATTTCTGGTTTAGTTTATGAATTAAACATGACTTGTAAGCATATATAGATTCCCTTTTGGTAGCTCAGTAACCTCTCAAGACATTTCTTAATACTTTTCTCTTCACTGTCCATCAAAGCTCAGCCTAACTCACTGAAAACAGCTACACATCTGAGCCAAAACCCACATCGCCCTGTCTGTCACTGTAACCCAGTATGCATCTCACCTCCTGAGTGTAGTAAGTGCGATGCATCCCTGTTTCTGTGAAGCACAGGTATGATGACTGACTGAACCCTTTTTCCATTGGGGGTTTTTGACCTTGTTTTCAATTTTGTTTAGTTGTTTTGCTGCTTATGAACAGTGCCTCCTTACTAAAGCCTACTTGCATCACATAGATCAGCATCCATTAGATTAGGATTAGTAAATGTTTTTGTGTATTTTTTCATCATTTACAATCCTTTATCGAAAAGTTTCTTAAATCGATCTGTCGCTTTGGTACAAAAAGTGTTGTAATTGTCGTTTTGTGTCGAAAAGAGAAGTTTCATGGATTCTTCCTTCCCTGTATAGTCGATTGAACTTTTCGTCATGTATTTGGTTTGATTTGTTTATATTCGAAGTGTCAAAAGTGTTTTTATTCAAAATTGAAAAGCGTCATTTAGTCTTCCTTTCTCTTTTGAAGAAGAAATTGTCGAAAATGTCATTTTGAAAGAAACATTTCAGATCTTTTGCTGCATTTAGTTTTCCTTTTTGGAAATTTTCACATTAAGGAGAATGAAAAACAAATACATGCATTTGCATTTAGCATCTTTAGTTTGTGTGTGAAAATATGATTTAGGAAAATGCACTACTGTGTGCTCTTTTCTCTTTGGTTGAAAGAATTGTAATCTTCTTTCCCTAGTAGCTAGGATTTTTATTGCTCAAAATAAACAAAGATTGTTTATTATTGTAGATTGCATTTTAGGAATTTCAAAATCATCATCACATGATGAACCACTGAAAGGAAAACTTTAAACAAGATCAACTCTAAAATAAATTTCAATGAACCTAACAATGCTTTGGAACTTAACGCAACACATCTAGAGGTCTAGGCTAGAGACGTCTTCCGACGTCATTAAAACTAGTGGCTATCGTTTTCATTGAAGGTTGGGTGATTCCTCCTCCTTGATATGACAAGTACTAGCATGGACTTGTGCTCCACGTACCATCGTGTATATATTGGGAGACCACAATAGGCTTATATCCTTTATCCATAGGAAGTTGAGTCTGCTACCATATTGATTGCAATGCACTAAACACAGCATTCAGGAAGATTGACTGTCGTACATAAGTCCTTAGTAATTTCTCTTTAATTTATCACCAAGGTGTATATTGCAGTTTTGCGATTGGTTTGGTAATCCCTATGTCTAGATTTTCCAGAGTAGTCACATTTGTTCCTTTTCGACTCTTTGAAAGTAAAGGTCCATCTAAGCATTTGTCACTTTAGGCTCATTAAAAATCGAAGGAGAATAGAGTCATATTTAGCTTTTTCTCGACTCTTAAAAACTGAAAAAGCAAAGTTGTGTCAAAGCATAATTAAAATTAATTGAATTCAGAATAACATCCCTGTTCCTTAGTTGATCTTAGGTTGAGACATATGGCGACGAATCCGGAGTCCACTAATCAAGGAATCCCTTTTGAGGGGAATCCTAGTCCTTTTCCTTCTTGGGGAAATATCAGTGCTCCTTATATGGCTACATTATCCCTTTCGGGAATAACCATTGGCCTGCCAGTATGGCTATTTTCAACCTCTGTGGTTGAAAATGTCATGATTCCTCTGTAATTGAATCAACCTTTAGTTGATACTGAAGTTGACCCTTCACCTACTTCTTCATTTGTTTCTCCCTCCCCTTCTTCCTCTTCGCTTGTTGAAAGTAGTGATGCTAGTAACCAGGTGGCTGAGAAGAAGAAGAAAGGGAAGGAGAAGGCAATTCAGCAAGGGGACAACTAAGAAACCATTGCTTTGAAGCATCATCTGGTGAAAATCCGAACATTAAACTTCCCAAAGCCAAATTTCCATGCATAATTTGTGTAGGTGACCATTTTCATCGAGACTATCCTTGCTTTCCTCAAATCTTGAAAGAATGGTCTCCCCGTTCACACCATCTTGTGTCATCAACTTCTGGAGATCACGTTGGTAACACACCTTCAACTAGTGATAGTAAAGTTCATGGACACAGGAGAAAGGTTAGGTTTCCATCTAGGTTATGTGAAGGGAACCATGCCCTTCACCTTTGTCCTTTTTTATATGAAGCCAAAAGAGTGTTGGATAACTGTCCTGCTTCACCGCAACAACTTCCATCTGGCTATGGGAAACTCTCCCCAAGTCCTTTACTAGTTGAAAAACCGACTAACTTAAATCAACTGTCGGTCGAAACCACTCTCTCTGAAAGTGAATCTTATGAGTCTATACTCTACCAAAGTCAACAGGTTGAGGTGACGGTTGACCCAATTTCACCTTTAGATAATCGTACCCTTCCCGAAGAGAGTGAGAATGATACCGTTAAAATTATTTTTGTTTCTTCAAATTCCGATGAACTTGGGGACAATCCGCCTATTCCTTCACGATAGGAGGAAAACCCCCCAGTTCTCATAACTCAAGGGGTTAATTCACCCATTTATTCGGTACCCCCTCCAAGTAGTCTAGTCACTACCTTTGATTGGAATCGACTAGCAAGATCCTGCCTTCCATCTTATGTACCTTTCTGGATCATAATACAAGTTTGTAAAATGATCATGTCTGGCACTATCATAGATGAAGGTGCATTAGTGAGTATCCTTTCCTCAACTGCTTGGAAAGCGCTTGGTTCGCCATTGCTTATGCCTATTACATAGAATCTGTTAGGCTTTAACAAAGGAACCAGTCAACCGTTAGGGATCCTTCATAAGTTACCCATCACTTTGGGAGGGAAAAACATTCATCTGAATGTGATGATAGTCCCAGGACCGTTAGATTACAATTTACTCCTTGGATGTGACTATGTTTATAATATGGAAGCTATTGTTTCAACACTCTTTCGAGTGATATGTTTCCCACATGAAGGAAAAATTGTCACCGTTGACCAGTTTTCATTTCCCGGTCCAAGCATGGCTCTGAATCAATCATCATCCCTAAATGGTCCCTTTGCATCAGCAGTATCTCTTGAACCTTCATTCCATCCACCTGATTGCCATGAGTAGTCTAGTGAATGTAACAAAGCTTAGGGGGCATGGACCTAGTTGTAAAGATAAGTTTCCTTGTAGGTCATGTGATTGGTCTGTCATACCAGTTTGTCACACCATTCACCTTTGTCTATTCTGGATGAAGCCGTCTTGCTTCACTGTAGTGACTTCCATCTAGTTACAAGAGACTCTCTCTTTAGTCATGCTAGGGGCATGCAACCCCTTTTTTCAAGCATAATTCCCCCATGGTTCAAGCTTGTCAAAAAATGAACCCATTTTTTCAATTTCATTTTCAATTTTTAGTTTTGTTGTTTCGAGCTTGCGTAAAAATAAAACTCACTCCAAGCATGGTTTGTTCATTTCAAGCTTGTAAAAACATGAAACCCAATCCAAGCATAGTTCCCCCATGGCTCAATCTTGTAAAAAGAAATGAGCCCACCTTCAACTAAATAACCTTTGTGACTACCATTCTATCAGCCTTTTGAACCTTGGTTGTGTACATCTCATCACCACCATTCCTTTGGTCGATCATACTCTTCCACTTGGTTGTTTACCCTTTTTGAGGAGTAATTGTGGTGAGTGGTCTTATTAGCCAGCCTCTTCATAGAATTCACCATGTTTTGAGAAGTTCCAAATTCACCGGAACCAGTTGCTACCCTAGACACCACTTGTTCCTCAAAATCGAGTCTCCTTTAAACCCTTTTCAGACTCGTTAAATATGAAAAGATTGTTGAGCGCTTGGCCTTTTTAGCTCGTTAAAGTGATTGAAAATGTCATCCCTCTTGTATGATTTTATAATTTTTCAGACCTGAGGGATTATCTTATGAAAAAGTCAAGTGCTTGTCTTTTTTGGCTTGTTAAAGTGATCAGAAAAGTCATCGCTTTTGTATTATTTTATCCTTTTTCAAACCTAAGGGATTATTTTACGAAAAGGAACTTCTGGAGTTTTATTTTTTTCCCTTTTCAAACTCTCTAAACATGAAAAGGACCGATTTATCCTTTTCGTTAAAATCGTTAAAAAAATAGCGACAAAATTGTCCATTCCAGATAAGACCAAGTTTCACTATCGCTAGACTCGTTAAAACATAGCGACAGGTTTGCCCGAAGGGAAAATTATAGAACAAGCATATGTTAGCCACCTCAAGCTTGACAAAAATAAGAGGTACTGGTTAGCAATGACTAGGGAAAAAGGGAAAAACTTTAAGAACTTATTGTTAGCCTCTCTCATAAAACAATAATAAATCCAAAAATAAATAAATTAATTAAATATTCCAAGTTAGGAATTTGTGCCTAACTCTTGGGTTGTTCCTCTAAGATAGGAGTTAGTTTAGGTAACTCCTATATTGGTGTGTGTCTGGTGAGAAATTATCTCAACCAAAGAAGAAATTATCTCAACCAAAAGTGTCTAAGATAGCACACACTATCTTGAGAACACTATCTCTCATCTATTTATTTGTAACATTATATTCAATTATTTTGAAGTATGAAAGTGAGAGAGAAGCATGAGGCTTCAGCCTTTTTCCGCCAATATTGTGTGTCTGGTTATTATGTGTGCTTTTCTGTAATTTGTCTGAGTTAATCTCATTTTTCAATATGAAGGGTGCAACACTAGGACTTCCCGGGAGGTCACCCATCCCAGTACTACTCTAGCCAAAGCGCGCTTAACTGCGGAGTTCTGATGGGATCCAGTGCATTAACGCTGGTAGCAGGTCACTCTTGAACATGACACTTTCACTTCATCACCATTATTGAGTCGGGTTGGGTTATTTTGTTCACCGTTCATCTAACCATTGGTCTTTCACACCATCCATCTCTTGGGGTTAACGCTACCAATCCATCTTAGTGTCGCCGACATGTTCAAGAGAAGTCATTCAGTTGAGAAACCACAATCCAGTTATTGTTCCATCCATTGCAATACCTCCAACCTTCATTTTTTCATGATTGTCATTCCTGAACCTTGTGTTGTCAATCCATTTTCACCTCCAGAAATCATTTTCTTCGTTTCATGTCGTAGATGTGGGATACATTAAGGCCCTCCTATGGCGAGTCACTTCTTGTTGACAACAACTCATTATCCAAGAAGTTGACTTAGAAACACCCCTTTCAGCCCTTTGAAGCTTGCATACATCAATGGCAAGTTTCTCACTTCTGGCGACAGGTTGACATCAATGGCCTTCGACCGAAATATTTTGCATGGTGTTCAACATCGGATCATATATTCACACCACATGAATTGTATTGTAGTACCTTGAGGGTCATTATCATTATCAATGATTCCTGTTGTGTCTGTTAACATCTCACATTATTGGTTGGTAATCAGGCGATGTCTTTCCATGTTTGACTTCAGAACATCTCTTCACATGAATCGACTTGTACATCGGGTGAAGATTCAATGAGTTTGAATACCCCAGATCTAGTTTCATCCATCTGGGTTGTGATATATTTAGGGATAAAAAACATCAAATGTACAAAGGCGTTGTACAGATAGTCATCTGAACCATGGATGATGACTCTACATCTAAAGAATCACCAGTCTGCATCTACAGACGACTATCTAATCTATGTACATGAAATGAATTTATAAAGCTGAGCATGGGAATGCCTACCTTAGCTGCATCATGAAATTATATTATGATGATGTATTGTATTGTAACTTATGCAGGTCACCTTCCAGTTCAAAACCTCAGATCCTTATGATAAAGCATTTCACCTGACATCAATATTTACGACTTCATGCTTTAGGGGGAAACTGTTATAGACATATTTGGGCACATCAACCGCAAAACTATATGTCAATAGACTAAGGCCCATCAACACCTAAAAGAGTTGTTTCATGCCATAAAAGAACATGGTCATCTAATTACATCATTCCCCAAACGTTCCCCCTGAGAAACCATCCAGAAATGGTCTAAACTAAACCATACTGACTACTCCACTGGCAAAGCGCGATGCATACTGAGCGTTACACTGCTAGGGTGTGATACATACTATTTGGGCCTTCTATAGGGTGCGATGGGCGAGAATGGACAAATGTCCGAGACACTTTTCTAGGTGGCTGCTCATGGAATATTCTAGAAATTTCTCCTGTGCCACTTGCCTCTCTAAATTCACCCAGGGATGAGTAAGAGATCCAAGAAATCTCCAAGTGAAACCAATTGTAACAAGTGGAATGACACTAATCAAAACCCAAATATAACTCACACCCTTGCACACATCTATAAATGGATCCCTCATCTAAGAGATCTAGGGGCTGGAATACTGTGAATTGCAAGGAAGTGCTGATAGTTTGTAATTGAGGAAAGAGCATTATATTGTTGGTGTGATCTTGCTATTTCATGAGGTGAAGAGGGGTTGAAGCTGGGAGGATGATGTTGGATCAGACAACTAGGTTGTAATTCTCCCTTCTATTAATTAAGTTCTTCAAGTTTTCTTCCATATGATTGTATAGTTGTGAATTTTATCATTTGTGAATGCTATCATCTATCCATTATATATCTGATTATGTAATTTTTATGTTGTAATAGATCACGATGCTTTGACGATTCTTTGTTGCTGTACTTGTGCAGGTACTCTCCAAGCAGGTTAAGTACGGGGAGGAGTTGCAAGCTCTATCAAGGGGGAGAGAGATCAAGTAGGGGATTAAGCAGAAAATCCAAGTTGGTTCCACCATCTTTCTCTTATCTATTACACATAGAATAAATCGTTGAATTGCTTTAAATTTTTGTTTCTAGGGTAGTTGCCAAACCTAGAGGGCTAGTTGTTCGACAAGACACTAGTTTTCCCAGAAACATACAGGACAGTGAAAAAGGAACCATGCACGACACCTACACGCGGAGGGAGTACACATACAAAGACCATGGTAAGCTGGTGCGAGGATAAAAGGTGGGTGTGATTATAGATGGGAAGCTCCCAGCGCCAAACGAAATTCGGGCAACTAGCACAAAAATGGTTGTGCATTCCCTAGTATCAGCGAACAAGGATTGTGCCATCTACAACCAACCTAAGGATCGACGGTAGAAACCAGTTGCAGTAGCAGAAAAAACGACACACACCACGAAGGTGCCACCTAGAAGCAGTCAAAAGGGTATGCGGGATCCAGAGCAAGGCTCACTAGGTTTGTCGGACTGCGCGGGACTGGTGCATACCAACAAGTCAATGGGCCTCTAGGGCTATGTACAAGTGTCTGAGTGCGGAGATGACCAGCAGAGTCGAGACCATAGGTTTGCAAGGAAGGCATCCTGACATAGGTGGCACGACTCATAGGGACCAGGGCGAAGGAGTTATGCTGTCACGCCAAAACAACCGTATGAGGATGCAGGGAGCCGTTCGGCAAGGGTAGTTGACAATTTACGCACTTAAAGAAGATCGAGTCTAGTTGAGGCCGAAAAGTAGGAACCTAGGTGCAGAAATCAACAAACTAGAAACCGAAATCACACAGACAGGCCATGCAGAGGAACTAAGCCCGACAGAAGAAAAGGTAGGAAACCATGCTACTACATTAGAAGAATTGTTGGCTCCACTACCATGGTTGAGGGGAAGCGCACCGTATAATTACGAATGTGAGACACTGACGAATGCAACGGTAATTGAGTGATGACCATGGACTAGGCTGGCAAGTGCAGGGATGCTTCGCGCAGGTGGTGTCCCCACCTGACTAGCTGTAGAAAGCATAGTCTCAACACTCTAAGGAGTTGAAAGAAAGTGCAGGACTATAAACAAGTCTGTAGAAGAACTGCATGGGAAGGAGGTTACGCGCAGGTATAGTATGTCACAAGGGTCGCAGTCGCGTAGAAGGGGCTGCGCTGCTGTGCGGATGGACTAGAAGGTGACTGTTGATGTCATTGTTCATGACAAGAGGTCTAATTTAAGGCAAAAAGGAGCGGGTGGCAGGCAATTAAGGCAAGAATTAACAGCTAGATTCAGGATGATCTGCTGCCAAGATAGTATTAATGGCTCGGAAGTGGAGGGAAAGGGTGGATTCAAATTCAAACGACACTATAAAATATCATGGGCTAGCCTCGAGGCAACAGTTGGTTGTTTGTGATTTGAGCTAGTATAGAGCATTGAGCACCTAACACTCTTGCCACCTTTGAGTACGTGACCAAACAGACCCAGTATAGATACAATGATGGCTACAAGAACCAGAGTGCGCTTCACAGAAGTTAGCCTAGAGCCCCATATGGCCCAGGAGGGGTCGGGAGAGGTGGCAGCGGCACTAGAGGTTCCAAAGTCACCCCACATGCCGCGCTCACAGAAAGACAAGCAAACAATGGGGCTAGTCCTGGTGTCACCACATAACCCATAATTTAGTAAGCTGTCAATTGCAGAGAAGGGCCAAGTTATTGGTTTGGAAACAGAGGAGGAGGAGGAGGAATATTTGCAAGCCTCGATTGCCCAAATTGAAGCACAAGATGATGAGGTGGAGAATGTCTCCCAAGTACCGTCAGCAATAAAGTTACCCCCTACATTCCCCTGTGGAAGGGGAAAGCCAAGATACCCAAAGATTTGGAGGCCATGAAGAGTGCACTCCAGACCCTGCTCCTTCCAAAGGAACAAAGGTTTGACGGACCATCGCTGGGAAGGACACCGAATATGAAGTTCAAAGACTGGGACCTCGTGGATGCTGGGAAGTTTCCTTAATTAGCCACAGAGAACCTGCTGGAACAGAAATTGCTACATGGGGTAGAGAAGGCAGGGTTACTTAATATATGATGGATACCCCACTACCACCGTGTGCCCGTCACCATATTTGTCATACAGAAGCTGATATGTTTGGTCCATGATGGGTATCTCTGGCTAGAGAAGCTAATTCCTATCATGGCCAACTTAATTCACTGGATTTCCTGATTACCAATTCAAGGGAGCGAACCCACCGCCATAATAGGGAAGAGCAGTGACGCAGCTCTCGTGGAAGTAATGAAAGCCAAATATAAACTAGAGAAGAAGAAGAGAGGGTACGCAATAGCAAGAATCAAGGATTGAGGGGTGTACGTAGCTAGCCAATGACTAGCATGAAAGTTGATGTGGAAATGTCATGCAGACGAAGTATTGGCAACTATGATCGCGTTGGCAGAACAATGTGTAAAGGGGGTTTAGATCAACTAAGCATGGTTCCTTTGCGAGGAATTTTTTGACAAATTGTAGGGAAGCCTAGGAGTAGAGTAAGACCTTCCACTATGTGTGGTTTCTCTTATCCATCTTGTTGGTGGCAGGAGAGCTGCCAGAGCATAGCCAATTTCCCATGGTCGAGGGCGACCTACCTGAAGCCGCGAGGTTCTCCTCACTTTGGGCGACATAAGACGTGACGAGGATTCGCGAAATAAATGTGTTTTGGGTGTTCATAGAGGAAAGTATACGGATATGGATCGACCACCGGCTACGCTTGTCCCCAACAGTGCATAACACTTTAGAGAGCATGGTAGAATTCAAAGCGAATATGCATAACCTGTATATCTGTGCCCGCAAGGGTCCTGCGCGTACATGGGTAAAGCTCCTGTTCATCACAACGGACGATGAAATTTTCACAGTAATGGAATCAAGGCCTCTGGAGTGGCGCGCCCCAGACTTGGCCACCCTAGAGAAGATTACCGAATAGCAGCAGAAGAAGGATGCCAGAATGTGCCTCGCATGGCTGACTGAAAAAAGGCGCCAGGAACAGGAAAAGACCACGTAGATGAAGGCGGTCGAGGTAGCAGTGGTAGCACAAACAGAAGACCCACAATTGAGCTGAGCAAGGAACTTGATGAGGGTGAGGAAATGTATGCAAAATAGAACATACAAGAGGAAGATCAGCCAAAGGTACGCATGGATCCTAGCCTGACTCACCTCAAGAGGCCACGCACCCAGGAGAAAGCTGCACCATAAAAAAGGATAAAGGCATCAGAGTCAACAGATGCCTTGGAGGAGTTAATCACGGAGCAGATGACTGTGTTGGGGGCACTTAGAGATTAGCTGCAGGCATTACAATGTAACCCCGAGAGTGATTCCACCACACAACGCGGTAGGGCCTGACGATAATCAGCTAGTGCGTGCCCACACGGCACACACCGTTGGATTACCAGAAGGCGCGGTTCTAGCAGCAACCGAGGGTGACGGGGCTATGATGAAGGGATAGGGGTTGAATTTGGTTGCCCTTCCTAGAGAAACCCTATACCAGTTGCAGGATGGGTTAACCGCTGAGCTCCGCGCCAGGGAAGGCCGCTCCCTCTAGGTCTTAATGGAGCAAAAAGGAAATCTGGAGCAAATCAGGTTACAACATGACAACTTGCTAGTACATAACCAAGGATTGGAACAGGCCATGGAGGAGGCCTATAGCAGCATACCAGAACTGGCAGTGCTAGCGAAACCCCCAGTAGCCGAAAAGATTCACCATATGGCAACAAGATTCTGTAAGGCCTAGGAGGAGGCCGCGAAAGTTCAGTTGGAGCTGAACCTCCAGATTGCTGAGCTGCAGATGATAGTGCAGCCCTCTACAACCCCGGAAGTCCAAGAGCAGTACCACTATGCCATTCAATTGAGGTTGGAAGTGATAGAGAAAGCTATACAGGACTGCATCGGATTGCTAGACAAATCCCTCTTCATGCTTATTTTGCTACAAGAGGACCCAACACTATAGCAGTTAGAGATAGAAGCATGGGAGCTACAACAGGCATATGACAATATTCAGGGGACCATGTAGATGATCGCCCTTACTCAGCGATTGGCCAAGATGAGGGAGGCCAAGGCTCTAAACGAACAGGTGGATGCCACACGCTAGAAAGAAGCAGGGTTGAAAGCACGCATCCAGCCTTGGCTCGAGGAAGCGTTCATGGTCACTGCCACAATCGAGGGGAAGCTAGCCCAAATGCAGGATACATATGCGCTCAGGCAAGAAGGTGCCTCTAATAACAATGCATCAGAAAGTCACATAAAATTGATACAGCGGACGGTAGAGGAATTTGTGGCAGACACCAGTGAAGCGTAGCAGTTGCTAGATGGACTCCAAACAAAAATCAGCGCATCGGCTGAGTGACTCGGGATGAGTCACATTGATTGTGTTGGGGGCTTGTTGGCCAGCGGAGCCCCCATAGTGAGTTTTTGGGGCTTAAAGCCCGAGTTTTTGTCTAGGTAATGAAAAGACCCCACGAAATGCAGGAAAAAAGTAGAAGAGTCTAGGGTAGTTCGCCCTAAAATATTGTAAATTTAATATAGAGTGTGTCGGCCTACCCATGGTCCACGGACCATGGGATTGTATAAATAAAGCAAGGATCTAAGGGTAAAAGGCAGTCTTAAGTTTGGAAGTTTATGAAGTTCTTTGATGAGGAACCAGCTCTGAGTTTGTAAGCCCGAGCCCTGGGTAGTAGAGTAGATAGAGGTTCTGCAGCTGTGTGCATGGAAGCTTGGTAGAGTCCACAGCTGTGTGCGCGGACCTCTACAGCTGTGTGCACAAGGTAGGAAGTGGATTGTAACTAGAAAAAGCATTAATAAAAATAAGTTCATATTGGAATATTGCGTACCTGTTTCTATGTTTCTATTTATGCATCTATTTACAGTTTATGATTGCGCACATGTCTGTTTATGTTGAATGGTAAATGAAAGTATTGGGCCCACTTAATGTAATTCAAGATCTATAATAATAATAAGCACAGTAAAGGGTAATGAACATTCACACTCTTCATTTAAAGATGCATGAAGGTAGAACAAGACAGCTGCACAAAAGTAGCATAGCACATAGAGTGGGATCGCAAGCCTTCCACGACCCATCAAGAAATCCCAGGGGTGCGGAAACCTAGTTCCAACACCCTCCCATACTACCTTAGCTGAGACCTAAGTCCGCGCTCTGCGGATTGTTGCTGAAAGGGCCAATAGTTTCGGGATTTGTTTGGCTAAATCACTTCTGAACTTGGGTCAGGCCCCACCAAGCCAACACTTATGGAGTAGATGCGGTAGGACATTATGCAGGGAACACTATAATGCAGAAGATTTTACATGCTGGGCTATGGTGGCCGATGCTTCATAAGGATTCCAAGGCTTATTTTAGGGCATGTGATGCATTTCAAAGGAAGGGTAGGCCATCACGGAGGGATGAGTTACCTTTGAATCCATGGATGTCATTACCACCATTCGAAAAATGGGCGATTGACTTTGTAGGACTAATTCAACCTCCAAGAAAGAAGACAGGAGTGTGGTACATCATCACGTGACTAAATATTTGACCAGATGGGTGGAGGCGCAACCAGTGAAGGAATGTATAGGGGAAACATTAGAAAAGTTCATATTTGAGTATGTACTAACTAGATTGGGTTTCCCAAAGATTTTGATGAGTGATTGCAGTACACACTTCCTTAATGAGACGATTAGCGAGCTGATGGCGGAGTTCTAGGTTTATCATCAGAAGCATATGCCATATAATCCGCAGGCTAATGGGATGGTGGAAGCATTTAATAAGATATTGTAGAACACACTGATGAAGGTATGTAATTCACAAAGGAATGACTGGGATATGCGCGTACATGTGGTGGTATGGGCTTACAGAATCACTTGAAAGAAGCTGACTAGACAAACGCCTTTTAGGCTGGTTTATGGCATAGAAGTTGTGATGCCAACGGATTAAATTTACCTAGTCTGTGCATAGCAGCATTCATAGGAATGGCGGATCATGGAGCCCTATAAGAAAGTCTCGTGCAGCAGGTAGAGCTGGAAGAGGATAGATTTTTGGATGGATTCCATTAGCAAGTTCAGAAGGAGTGCAAAAAGGCATGGCACGATCGGCACATCAAACTGCATGGGAACTACAGCAGTGCTACGACGAGGTTAAAGCGACAGCATGCATTGTCGCCATCATGCAGAGACTCGCAGAGTTGCAAGAGGTTAAGGCATTGAAAGAACAGGTCGATATAGCTCAACACAAGGAAGCAGTGCTGAAGGCCCACTTGAAGCCTTGGTTGGACAAGGCCTACTTGATCATGACCTCCATTGAAGGAAAGTTGGCTAGTCTATAGGAGACTCAGCAGAAGATCTGGGTTGATATCGTATGGCCAGCGACTGAGCAGTTGGTTGAGGAGATGAAGCAGGCGATCGTGCAGTGCACCGTCGAGGTAGCATTTTTCCAGGTCGAGCTGGGAGGTCTTCGCGACAAGATCTCTGCACCAGCAGTGACTCAAGGGCAAGTCACCATGTTTGTGTTGGGGGCCTGTTGGGAACGGGTTTTGCTAAGAGTAAGTTTTGGCACTAAAAGCCTATTTTTGGGGGTAGAAAGCCCAAATTTTGTATAAAGAATGTAAAGTCTTTGCATTTTGTGGTCGCGGAGCGAGAAGATGTCAAGAATCATTAAGGGTTGTCCACCCTTGTTTTGTAAGGAATCATGTTGGTTGTAAAGATCCACCCATGGTCCGTGGACCATGGGATTGTATAAAAAGAAGCTAAGTAAGTCTAAGGAGAGGAGTAGAACGAAGTACAGTTATAAGTGCTTGGGTCATAAGAGAGCTAAGAGAAAGAGTCTTAGCATAGGTAGAGGCTCTACAACTGAGTGCGTAGAGGCCTAGGGTAGAAGTCTACAGCTGAGTGTGCAGAGGCCTAGGGTAGAAGTCTATAGCTGAGTGGGCAAACATCTGCAGCTATGTGCATAGGGCAGATAGAGTCTGTACTGGGAACTTGAATCATCAATAAAGAGAAGTATTCTAAAATTTCTGTGTATTTTGTCTTTGATTATTGCATCCGATTATGTTATGTTAAGTTTTGGGGTTACATTATAATGCTAATTTGATGTGCGAATGTGTCTGTTTCTATCTATTGTTTGAACGCAAGTAAGAATATATGTTTACGCGAAGATAACCTCAATTGCATGGTAAAATTGGTGAACAATTAAGGTAATCTGGGAAGTTGTAACCATATGTTGTTATAGAGGTGTGTAAGTGCATGGATCATTGGTTAGGGTTGCACAAGGGTCAGTCGTATACCTCCACGAAGGTTTTGAAGGTCGAAAAAGAAGGAACATCGATAAGCCCTAAGGGCTTATCGATCTGCACAAAGACAAGGGTTAGGGTATAAGATTGACATCATTACCATCTCACGGTGCGGAAACTTGGTTCTTGCATCCCCCCATACTCCTTCGGGTGAGACTTCAATACACGCTCCACGGATTGATGCTGAAAGGGCCAATAGTGTATGTATTTGCTTGGTTTCTTAATGCTGAACTTGGGTCAGTGCCCATCAAGCCAACAAATGGTTCCATTTCCGGGACCAGGATCTGCATAACAGGATGTGTGGTGTTGTATCATTAGAATCCAACTAGGAAAGAGATTGAAAACTGGTTAGATAGAAAGATCCACAATTCGCAGTGCAACCGAACAAGAATCCATGATTGTTGAAATAACAGTGGTTGGATAGATATCTGTACACATAAATACACGAAATATTCTTCTATTCCTTCTCGATTGAGTTATACGAGTGGATCACGAAGTTGGCAGATGACCAAGGAAGGTGGAGGCTTAACAATTTGATTGTTTGGACACCAGAGTTAATAAGGATATTGGAAGCCTTTGAAGATAAGATCATGTGCACTATCGACCATTGGCTCAACTGCATCATAGGAGGATTTGTGATAGAGTTTGTTGTTGATACTTTTGTTAGTTACAACGAAGCAGAGTGCCGCTTCTTTAAAGGACCGCGAGGTAAGTATTTGAAGTCACTAAATACTTGGATTAAGATGCTCTTGTGTGAAAAGCGGGTCATGCAGTTACCTTGATGTTTGGAGCTATGCGAAGTGGAAGGTCTTTCAGGGATGGAGGAAGAAAAGGTCATGAGTATATCCCACTGATCGAGCCTCCTTTGAGTGACAACAAAGGATTAGTGCAGTCTTCTCCACTAAGCGTTGTTCAGCTGATAAGACAAGGGTTCCCACGAATACCTACACCACCTCCATCCTCATCCCATTCATCCACATCGCCTCCATCCTCAACCCCACCACTCACCCCATCACCTACACCATTGCCACCTCCACCACTATTCAACATGGCGAACTCTGTAAAGCTACCTGTATTCAAGGGCGTAGGAAATGAAGATTTGGACCAATTTTGGTTCATCACGAAGGCTGTATGGGAAGCTCAGGGTTTCACAGATGACCAAATGAAGAAAGCCACACTGGTTAGTGCTTTGTAGGATGCCCACTAACATGGTACATTAATTACAGTACTGATCACCCAACATCCACATTGGCAGACATCCAGGCTGCGTTGAATAGAGAGTTTAGTAGATCTAAGTCTCAAGCACAATCAATTGTGGGATTCAAGGAGATCATGATGAAGCTTAGGGACACACCATGGGATTTTGATCAAAGACTGAAGTGTACGATCCATGAAGCCAACATGAACATAACTGATGGCCGACACTGTGAATGGTTCGTGGCCTTGCTCCTGCCCCACCTAAGGGTTGTGCTATCACAACAAAAGATTACGACCCAGGCAGAAGCTATGAAAATCGCGACGAGACTGCATGAGACACCAATGCATGATGCTAATCTGGGGGTTCAGTAGATTCATGTATAGTTGCAAAACCTTAAATGCAAAGTCTAAAGAAGGATAGAGCAGCTTGGTCAGAGGCACGCGAAAAAGTTTGGTGCCTAAAATGCAAAGGTCAGGGGCATGACAAGGATCACTGCCCAATCTTCACAAACTATGTTGCTGTAGGGGGACTAGTACCAGAGTCTGCGGCAGGGCCGAGTGTAGGGCCCGTGCTATGGTGCGCTATATGCTAGGTGGCTAGGAAACATGTGACTGATAATTGCTATTTACTACAGAAATTCATACAGACACCACAACAAATCTTATGCAATTTCTGTCAATCAGTAGGTCATGATGAGCGTAATTTCCATTATTACGAATTAATGATGGACAGGACGCCTTCATACAGGGTGTAGGCAGAAACGTAGCCTCCAGACCAAGGCGTTGGGGGAACGCAAGGTGAGTATCAGGGGCATGGCTGAAGCTAGGGTGGAGGGGGTCCTGGAAGAGGCCGAGGGCAGCTTATTTGTTACAATTGCAGAGGACCAGGACACTACGTGATAGACTGTCTGAATCCGACGTAACTTTCATGTTGCTATTGTACTCAGTTTGACCATGCGACTAAGGATTGCCCTATATTGTTGGACAAGATATGCGAAAAGGGGGCGCAGCCTTGAAAATCAATGCAAAATCTCCAGATGATGAGGGCTGAGCCTCATGAGGAAGACCCTAAGATAAACACTATGCTACAAAGCAAAACCACGACTGGGGAGGATAAAGGGAAGCAACTTGTAGAAGTTGAATGGGTCTGCAAAGCACCAGAAAAGGATAATGGGTTTGGTTTGGAGCATGCAAAAGAAACATTTATGGAAGCAAAGAAAAGCTTCGTTGAGGCCTCTACCTCAGGAAGTCAGGAGAAACTAGTTGAATAAATGGACCCATCCATGATTACCATGTTCTTGGAGACCTGCATGAAACTGCTCTGCAATAGCAAGGTTGTGAAGGGCCTGTAAGAACTGATCAATCAGTGTGCTGGCAAGGACGATGCTACTAGTGAACCGCCTATACTCAGAAATCTTGGCAAGCATAAGGCAAGGACTAGGCATGAAATGAGACTCACCACAGAGATAGGGGAATATGAAATGGACCAAGTTATCTTGGATCTGGGGTCCGACGCAAATGTTTTGCCAAAGAAAACATGGGAAAGAATGGGGAGACCTATGATCCAATAGTCTCTGATCTAGTTAAGGATGGCGAATTAATAGAAAATTATCCCGATGGGGAAGCTACAAGGGGTGACAGTTGACATTGAAGGTGCGAGCGCACTAGCAGATATTGAGGTAATAGAGATTGTGGATGATAACAATCCCTACCCTGTACTCCTTGGAATCGACTGGGCCATTAACATGAATGGGTTAATCAACCTGAAGAAGCAAAAGATGATATTTGAAAAGAAGTTGCTCTGTATAGTGGTGCCGATGAATCCTGCAGAAGGATCGCACTATATAGAACCAGTTTGTGATTATGAAAGTGATGACGATTTGGACGAGATTTAGAAGATAACAGTGCGAGACTAGGATTGGGTAAATCTGACAGTAGACAGAAATATTTCATGGGACGGCGAGAGCTCCTGCACATCAGATTTGGATGAAGAATTAGAGCACTAAAAGAACCGATTGCATGAAGTATCTATGCTGCGTTGTAATGTGATGACCAAGTCATTTTGCTATGTGTCATCAGAAGTAAGGAGTCTACCTCACTATGATGGGATAACTAATGTTGCTCACTTTTTGGATGCATTCAAGAGAGAAGTGCTAGAGAAGCATTGCTTCCAGGCCTTGGACTGGGTACTGCACGCTATGCCCGCAAGATGGTGGGGTATGCACAAGGATAATTTTGGTGATTGGCATGACTATAGGAGGATGATGAGAATACATTTTGGATAGCCGAATGTGTGGATGACAAAGAAGTATGATGGAAGGGATGATCTGCGTGATCACCTGGCCAAATGGACTAAGGCTTATGGAGCGAAGCCCCAACCTAAATGGGTGCATTTGTTTTTTCATACCTTGGATGTCATTCCAATGAATTGGTACTTGGAAATAGAGCTTCGCCATGGCACTAATGAATGGGACATCTTCTGCCAGGGGTTTATAATGACATTTAGATTTGAGGATGTTTTGACTATATTGTCGCGGTGCTACAGGAGGATAAAGCAGTGATCTTTAGGACACCACAAGATCCCTTTGACCTAATTCAACTTGATTAGACTACCCAACTGAACGATGCACTGTAATTCTATAACATGACCACTAAAGAAGAAGACGAGGATCCCAGAAAGATTAATATTTTGGAAACTAAGGGTCACATTGAGGTTGAAGGTCCACAGATAGAGGATCCAAACATAACTGTGCTGCTAAAAACTAGGGAGGTCAACATTGGCATAGAAGCAGAGCCAAAATTTGCAAAGGTTGGGGACTATTGGGACAATGCGATAGTAGACAAGGTCGCTGAGCTCCTCCGCAAATATAAGGATTTGTTCCCCACGAATTTTTCTGATCTGAAGGGAATTATAGGAGACCTAGGTGTCCTGAAAATCACCTCGAAACCGGACGCGAAACCTGTAAAACAGAGGCCTTACTGCGTTAATCTGAAGTATAAGGAAAGGGTCTACACTGAGTTAGATAAGCTGTTCGCGGCAGGAATTATTAAACCAGTGGAAGAATCATATTGTGTAAGCTCGGTAATGGTTCAGGAAAAGAAATAGAAAGAAGAAATACAGATAAGCGTGGACCTCTAAAAATTGAATGACGCTTGTCTGCATGATCCTTTCCCAACCCCGTTCACTGATGAGGTCTTGGATAATGTAGGTGGCCAAGAAGCATACTCTTTCACTGATGGGTTCACTGGGTACCATCAGATCAGAATCACGCTTGAGGATAGAAGCAAGATGACCTTCATGACTTAATGGGGATGTTTTAAGTACACTGTAATTCCTTTTGGGCTGAAGAATGCGCCAACAATATTTTCGTGTGTATTCATTGTAGCATTCAAAGAGTTCATTCATAAATTACTGGAGGTGTACTTTGGCGATTGGATAGTGTTTGGATTGGTTAAGCGCCATGTGGAAAGTCTATGCTTGATGTTGGATACATGTTGGAGATACCAAATCATGCTCAATTTGAAGAAGTGTCTATTTTGTGTCCCTTTTGGGATCCTGCTACGTCATGTGGTATGCAGACAAGGAATGATGGTAGACCCATGAAGATTGCAGTGGTAATCAACTTGGAGGTGTTGAGGAATGTGAAATAGCTCCATGAAACTCTAGGGCATATCGGATACTATAAGAACTTCATCAAGAACTATGCCTAGATCACCATGCCTATGGAGAAATTGTTGAAAAAGGATGCTACGTTCTATTGGAATGATAAATGCCAGAAGCGATTAGATGTGCTGAAAGAGAAAATGGTCACTGCTTCAATCCTAGTATTCTCGAACTGGAAGAAGGAATTTCATGTGCATGTGGACGCATCATGTATTACGCTAGGGGCCATACTGACATAGGCCAGTGAGGGACAATTGGATCACCTTATAACATTCGCAAGTAGGAAGTTTTCTAAATCAAAGAAAAAATATTCCATGACAGAGTGCAAAGGATTAGCTATGGTGTACGCGCTTTAGAAATTCACGCACTATTTGTTGGGCGGACACTTTAAAATGTATATAGATCATTCCGCATAGAAGTACTTCTTCAACAAGCCTCTGTTGGGGGGAAAAATATGTAGGTGGCTGCTATTGTTCCAAGAGTACGACTTTGAAGTTATTGTGAATCCAGGATGATTGAACGCATGACTTGATCATCTGTCGCGCATTAAAATAGGAGAGGAACCTACTAATTTGGAGCGGGGGCTACCTAACACACAAATCTTTGTAGTACACAGACATTCACTTTGAAGATATCATAAATTTCCTAATGATGAGAGATGCTCCAGAAGGGTATACAAGCCAGCAAAAGGAGTTAGTGGTGCATGCAAAAGACTTCTCTGTCATTGCAGGGAACTTGTACAAAATGGGGTTAGACAAAATATTGTGACGTTATGTACCTAAATTTGAATGAAGCAGAATCCTCATAGACGCTCATGGAGGAGTTGCAGGAGGACATTATGCAGGGAAAGCAATAGTGCAAAATGTTCTACATGCTTGGTTGTGGTGGCCAACCCTGCATAAGGATTCAAAAGCATATTGTAGGGCTTGTGACGCATGTCAAAGGACTGGTAGGCCATCGCGGAGGGATGAATTGCCTTTGATGCTACAGGTGACATTACAACCATTCAAGAAATGGGTGATTGACTTTGTGGGTCCAATTCAGCCTCAAGGAAAGAAGACGGTTGCACAGTAAATCATCACTGAGACTGAGTACTTGACTAGGTGAGCTAAGGCACAACTTGTGAAGGATTGTACAGACACGAAAATAGAAAAGTTTATTTTTGAATATGTGTTGACAATATTTGGCTATCCAAAGATCTTGATGAGTAATCATGGTATGCACTTTCTTAATGAAACAATCAACGCGCTGACAGAAGAATTTCAGGTGTATCATAAAAAAAGTACGCCTTATCATCTGCAGGCCAATGGGATGGTGGAAGCATTCAATAAGATATTGGAGAGCACATTGACGAAGGTCTGCAATGCTCAGAGAAATGACAGGGATGTGCACATGCCCGTGGTGCTATGGGCTTATAGAATGACTTGCAAGAAGTTGACTGGGCAAACACATTTCAAACTTGTGTATGGCGTAAAAGCTGTGATGCCAATAGAATACATTGTACCTAGTCTGTGCATAGTGGCACTCACAGGAATGGTGGACCACGGAGCCCTAGTAGAGAGGCTCACGCAGCTAGTAGAGCTTGAGAAGGATTGATTTCTAGCTGGATTTCATCAACAAGTTCAAAATGAGCACGAAAAGAAATGGCACAATCGACACATCAAAATGTGCACCTTCAAGGTAAATGATCTGGTCTTGTTATATGATAGTAAATTTGATAAATTTATAGGGAAATTTAGGATGAACTGGCTAGGGCCATATGTCATCAAGGAGATTACCAATGGTGGAGCAATTCAGCTGGTTAAATTGGATGGAGAACCCTTCCCAGGGAAGGTGAATGGCAGCGGATTGAAGCCATAAACCGGTGATCCAGCTAGGTGACTATATGAGGCAAGCACAGTCTTAGTACTCTAGGTAACTGAAAGGAGGAATGTGACTATAAACTACACTACCCGGTTTGGAGAGCTATGCAAGGAGAAAACTATACGGAATGAGGGAATGTCACATAGTACACAACAACATGTAGAGAGTTGCGCTACCAAGGGAGCAACCATGCAGAGTAGCCGGAAAGTGACCATTAAAGTCACTGTTCATGATTTGACAATAAAAAAATGGCCAAATGGAGCAGGGGGGCATCATTTAAGTTGGAATTTATGGGCAAGATATTTGAAAATTTGCTGCCAATCTAGCATTAATAAACTAATTTTAGGGGGAATGGTTAGATTTGAATTCAAAATGGCCTATAAATTACATATGGCCACCCAATGAAAAACACTTTGCATATTGAGAAATTGTGAGTTGTGTTGTGTGTTGTGCATGAACCGCGCATTTTTCGAAGAGCTACTTGATTGCCCAATGTTTGATCGATTTCCGGAAACTAACTGCAAAATCATCCGTGACATTATTCTAGGAGTAGCAGCCATGGATGTTGAAGTAATGGCAGCCGAGGAGTTGTTCCAGAGGTCGCTATGGCAATAGAAGGAGCTATCCTAAAGCTTACGCCTACGGAGATTCCAGTTGAAGTACTGAAGTCTCCATGGATGCCTAGACCAAGGCTTACCTTGACCAAGGAGGGTATCAAGAACAAGAAGGGCAAGCAGGCCGTAACACCACGGTTTGTGCGCACATCTCCCAAAAAACATCCACAAAAGGATAAGCCCACCGCACAGGAAAAGGGCAAGATGATTAACCTAAAGCCAGAAGAATAATAGATTGAAGATATCCCAATGGATGATGAGGATGTTGGGGTGGAAATGGAGGATGTTGAAATTGAGGGGTCTGACCCCATCACTAAGCTGCCTAAGTATGTTCCTCTGCGCAGGGGCAAGACCAAGGTGCCCAAATAAATTAATGAAAGTAAGGTCACCCTGCACACACCCCTCTTGCCGGACCAAATTGTGTTCGAAGGACTGCGCTTGGGATGTGTCCCCCTTTTGAAATTAGAAGAATGGGATTTAGCGGACACATAGCGGTTTCCTCATTTAGCAACTTACCAACTCATGCACCATGTTTTCCACAAAACCACTATAATGGCCACATTGAAGCCAAGGAAGTGGCTGAGAGGCATGGATAAGGTAGGACTACTCAACCTATTATGGGTGCCACATTACAATGCATTCCCATCACAATGGCGGTAATCAAGCAGTTGTTGTGCTTGGTGCACGATGGGTGTCTGTGGCTGGAGGAGCCGGTACCCTTCACTGATATGTTGATACATAGGATCACGCAGCTACCATACATAGGGAAAAATCTAGCCATGACATTTGGCGAAAAGGCTGGCGAGCATGCCCTTGCAGAGGTGATGAAGGAAAATTTCAAGCTGGTAAAGAAGCCATGCGGCTATGCCATTTCGAGCATTTGTGACCCTGCAGTCAAAGTGGCGATGCAAATCTTAGCAGGGAAGGTCATGTGGAAGTGTTGCGCAGATGAAGTGCTAACACTAGTCGTAGCTTTGGTGGCCCAATGTGCAGAGGGAGTTCAATTTAATTGGGCTGACTACCTCTGCAGTGAGTTCCTCATGAACTGCCATGAGGTGCAAGATCTCAGCAAACCATTCCACTATGAATGGCTCTTGTTGTCCATAGTCTTGGTAGCATGGGAGCTACCTGAAGACAGTCAGTTTCCTCCAATCGTGCCGGACTTACCAAAGGTAGCGAAGTACACTTCGTTGTGGGTGACCAAGGATCCTCAGTGGGTAAAGACAACAAGATATTTTTAATCTTGATGGAGATGAATGTACATATGGCAATCAACTACAAGCCACAGTTGTCACCTACTAATTTTGACAGATTGCAGGGGTACGTGGAATTCAAGGCTGAATTCCACCATGTCTCAATACAGGCATGAAAGGACCCTAAGCATAAGTGGCATGACTTGCCCTAATTGGCAACAGATGATGTGATTGACACAGTCCTTGACCACTGGTCGGCAGAGTGGTGCACTGCCTCAGACTTAGCTATAGGATCTAGCAAGACCACCGCATAATGGAAGAAGGAAGAAGCCAATCTGAAGGTTGAACAACTGGCCGTGAAAAGGAGAAAGGTGGTTGATGACAGGGCCAAGGCAGAGCATGCTATTATGCAACAGTCGGGTGCGCAAGTAGGAGAAGAGGAGTGAGGCTCTAATGGAGGTCAGAAGTCACCTTCACTAGAAATAGAGGAAGAAGAGGACGAACAGACGGAGTAGGGAGGAGCAGATCCTAAGACGACTCCATTCCGCATCAAGCACACCAGAGGACCAGAAAAGGTAGGGTTGTAGAAGAAGTCTAAGGCTACCAATATGTATATGGATCCGATCACCCTAATAGAGAGGGATCTGAATGATATAGGGGATATGGAGTGGGATGCCACCTCGAAACTGCTGCAACAGTTCGAGCAGCAACAACAACAAGAGTTGGGGGCTATTCAGATGGGTCTGCATGAGTTGCATATCCATGCATCATAGATTTAGACCAGCACCTCGTCCACCAGTTTGGCCCCTAGCACCTCAGAAGCCATAGGGATGTTGTGCGCAAGGGACCCCCAAGCCATTGTGCTGCTAGATGGAGAATTGATAATAGAGACTGAAGCTAATAGGCTCACTATTAGCACCCTCAAGGGAGTGGGACTTAACTTGGCAGTGCTTCCTAGTGAGGCACTTCACCTTCTATAAGATGGTGTGATTGCAGAACTTCGGGCCTGCGAACAACGCACTTTTTAGGTAGTCAACGAGAAAAAGGACAACAATGCTCAAATGACTATGCAGAGAGACTCCGTTGTTAACCTTGTGATAGACCTGATAGAAAAGAATTAGCGAATAATCAAGGTTTTGGATGAGGCATGTAGAACTGTCCCAGAGCTGGCCATTCCCAAGGTTGAGCCAGTAGATGTGTGGGTTCAAAAACTCACTGCGGGAGTGTGCGACACATGCACCGAGTTGGAAAAGGTTAAGCTATAGTTGAACCTCAAAATTTCAGAATTTTAGTTGAAGGCCTAGCCTTCGACTCCACCGGAAGTTAGGGAGCAACGCGCGACTGCCATGACATATGTGCTAGTAGTAGTAGCGGGTGTAGTAATGGACTGCACGACGCTTTTTGAGTAGTCACTCGAGGAACTCACCAGCCTGCAAAAAGACCCCAATGTGTAGAGGCTAGAGACAGAAGCGCGGAAACTACAGTAGCGCTACACGAGGTTAAAGCAACAACGTGCACTATCACCATCATGAAGAGACTTGTGAAGCTGCAAGAGGCTAATGCATTGAAAGAATAGGTCGATACAACTCAACACAAGCAAGAAGTGCTGAAGGCCCAATTGAAGCCTTAGTTGGATGAGGCCTACTTGATCATGGCCTTCATTAAAGGCAAGCTAACTAGTCTGCAGGAGACTCAGCAGAAGCTCTAGGCTAATACCATAGGGCCAACGACTGAGTAGTTGGTTGAGGAGATGAAGCAGGTAGTCGCATAGTGCACCGCTAAGGTAGGAATTTTCCAGGTCGAGTTGGGAGTTCTTCGCCACAAGATCTCCGTGCCAACACAGTGACTTGAGGGTGAGTCACCATTTTTTTGTTGGAAGCATGTTGGGAACAGGTTCTGTAGAATTTTGTAGAATTTTTCTACAAATTGGCTAGCTCTGATACCATGTAGAACTTTTTCTACAAATTAGCTATCTCCGATACCATGTAGAAATTTCCCACCTGTAGATCACCTGATAATGCAATGTACTAAAGCAAAACACTTGATCTACTTATATAAACAATTTAGAGAAAGCTTAATAAACCATGAGCAACACGAATAAGAACACATATAACTGATATGGAGAAACCAAACACACATAACACAGAATAATTTACTCGGGGAAAGCACCTGCCTAAAACCCCATCTCTGTATTATCATACAAGTGGAAATATAGTCCAAACTACACAAAGCCTTAGCTCGGAAGCTATCCAACTCTCAGTACAATCCCTCTGCTGCTCATAGACAGTCAAAGGCTTCTCAAAAACCTTCTCCTATGCCCTCCAAGCCTCCTATATCCTTGTGCAGTTTCCTTGAGGTCCAATGTTGTCACCTGTGTGAATTGGCCTCTTCACACACTTGCTAACCTCTGATCTAACTGCACAAAACTGAAGGAGATAAATCCTCATCATGGATGAGCTTCCTTTATAGGAAAAATATTCATCCAACTGATAGTACACTGTCCCTTCTCTAATCTCAAGTGAGTCTCTACCTGAACTAACATGCAACAATTATCAATGAGTGAATACACAGTTATCTGAAAATAATAGTTGTCACATGCATGCAAGCATCAACAAACTATATCTCATTAATTTAACAACTTGTTAAATTAATATAACTGAACTTGACTAAGTTAAACTAAGTCAACTGATCCTCTCAATATAAAACTCATCCTTAATTCCTCAATCAGTGGAACAAATCAAGGACACATTTCCCAATGCATGGAGAAATAATTGCATGTTCTCACAAAGACTTCAAGTTTGCTTTTCCTTAACTAATTAACTCATGGAGAATTAATTAATTAATATTTTAAACTGCTGGTAAGACCAAATTCGTTTTTACTTCCTATAGTTAGATTAGGAACTGCTAAAAATAGGAAGGGACCCATAAATGCTATTTTTAGAAGTTTCTATTTTTAGTAGTTTCACCTCTCACCCAAGGTGGCCAAAATGCTTATTGGCCAAACTACTATTTTTAGACATGCTATTTTTAGCAGATCTATTTTTAGCAATTTATAAGTTTAGAATTTCTTGTTGCACATTTTTCAACACTCCCTCTCAACAAGAAAGGCTTCCTCTCGAACCCACTCCTGTAACTCTGGAATGTTCTGCATGCAACACATCTACCCGGTCCAATTCTTCTTGAAACTCTCGGAACAAAAACACTCCCAACTGACCTCTCTTTTGGGCTAGAAACATACTCTGATGTTGAAGCTCTACCTACTGCTAACAAGTGTTCCCTCTCTGACATCTGCACTGCTGCAACATCTCCATGCATCTCACACCATTGCACACCTCTCTGTGCCACCTAGCACTGTGCAACACATTTGTGCCTCTCGCATTGCTGCAGCCTACATGCTATGCGTTGTCCTGGGATTCCCTGCACTGTAGCTCTCTCTACCGCTCCATCCGCATCTGTCTCTACCCAATCACTCAGTGCCTGCTACTCTACATCAGGGTTCCTGTAGCAAAGTCAAATCAAAGAAGTTGGGTACCTCAAGGATCCCACCCCTCCTCCTTGGGACGATCACTCCACATCACCCCACCTCCTACCTGGAGGTATGGCTGCATGTGATCCCTTAGCCCACCTGGCTCAAAGTTTCCCCCTACTGGAGGTCTTTGCATGAGTAGATATCTCTACTTGATCTCCTCTCAGCTTCCCCTGTTGTGGCTGCTCCACCACCTCCTGAAGCTGCTGCACCAATCGTGGCTCCTCCACAATTGTCTGAGACTTCTTCTTGCATTGCATGTTGAGAGTTAATTTACTCTCCCTCTCAACCACCAAGTATCTAACCCTTGCCTTGCTCCTCAAGGCTTTGCAAGCATCTTGTACCTCAAACACATACAGGTTCTTGGCTAGCACACCAATCTATTTCCACTTTCCCGATATCACAGAATTTTCTAGAAAAAGAGTTGATTTTAAATCAACGATATTTCCCTCATCCGAACTCCAATTCAGCTGATTTTTTTATTTATTTTGGGTATGTTTCTACAAGGAACCAAATATGCTATTTATTTTTGAAAATTTTGTACAGAAATTTTTAGATCTGCTCTGCAAACTCTCGGACCAAAACTCAAAACTTTGAAATCTCCTCCCAGTATACTGTTCTCTCCTTGATCACCTGTGTTTTGATACCATGTAGAATTTTGTAGAATTTTTCTACAAATAAGCTAGCTCTGATACCATGTAGAACATTTTCTACAAATTAGCTAGCTCCAATACCATGTAGAAATTTCCCACATGTAGATCACTTGGTAATGCAATGTACTAAAGCAAAACACTTGATATACTTCTACAAACAATTTAGTGGAAGCTTAATCAACGATGAGAAACACCAATAAGAACACATATAACTGATATGGAGAAATCAAACACACATAACACAAAATAATTTAACCGGGGAAAGCACCTGCCTAAAACCCCATCTCTGTATTATCATACAGGTGGAAATATAGTCTGGATTACACAAAGCCTTAGCTCGGAAGCTATCCAACTCTCAGTACAATCCCTCTGCTGCTCATAGACAGTCAAAGGCTTCCCACAAACCTTCTCCTCTGCCCTCCAAGCCTGCTATTTCCTTGTGCAGTTTCCTTGAGGTCCAGTGTTGTCACCTGTGTGAATTGGCCTCTTCACACACTCACTAACCTCTGATCTAATTGCACAAACCTGAAGGAGATAAATCCTCATCATGGATGAGCTTCCTTTATAGGAAAAATATTCATCCAATTGATAGTACACTGTCCCTTCTCTAATCTCAACTTGGTCTCTGTCTGAACTGACATGCATCAATTATCCATGAGTGAATACACAGTTATCTGAAAATAATAGTTTTCACATGCATGCAAGCATCAAAAAACTATATCTCATTAATTTAACAACTTGTTAAATTAATCTAACTGAAATTGACTAAGTTAAACTAAGTCAACTGATCCTCTCAATATAAAACTCATTCTTAATTCCTTAATCAGTGGAGCAAATTAAGGACACATTCCCCAATGCATGGAGAAATAAGTGCATGTTCTCACAAAGACTTCAAGTTTGCTTTTCCTTAACTATTTAACTCATGGAGAATTAATTAATTAATATTTTAAACTGCTGGTAAGACCAAATTCGTTTTTACTTCCTATAGTTAGACCAGGAACTGCTAAAAATAAGAAGGGAACCAGAAATGCTATTTTTAGAAGTTTCTATTTTAGCAGTTTCACCTCTCACCCAAGGTGGCCAAAATTCTCATTGGCCAAACTGTTATTTTTAGACATGCTATTTTTAGCAGATCTATTTTTAGCACTTTCTAAATTTAGCATTTCTTGTTGCATATTTTTCAACAGGTTCCCCTAAGAGTAAGTTTTGGGGCTAAAAGCCCATGTTTTGGGGGACAAAGCCCAAATTTTGTATAAAGAATGTAAAGTCTCTGCATTTTGTGGTCACGGAGTGCAAAGATGTCAAGAGTCATTAAGGGTTGTCGACCATTGTTTTGTAAAGAATCATGTTGGCTGTAAAGATCCACCCATGGTCCGCAGACCATGGGATTGTATAAAAAGAAGCTAGGTAAGTCTAAGGAGAGGAGTAGAACGAAGTAGAGTTCTAAGTGCTTGGGTCATAGCAAAGCTAAGAATGAGAGTCTTAGTGTAGGTAGAGTCTCTACAGTTGAGTGCAAAGAGGCCTAGGGTAGAAGTCCGTTGTTGAGTGTGCGAACCCCTGCAGCTGTGTGCGCAGGGCAGATAGAGTTTGTACTGGGAACTTGAATCATCAATAAAGAGAAGCATTATGAAATTGTTGTGTATTTTGTCTCTGATTATTGCATCTGATTATGTTATGTTAAGTTACGGTTGACATTATAATGCTAATTTCATGCGTGAATGTATCTGTTTCTATCTGTTGTTTGAACGCAAGTAAGAATATATGTTTACAAGAAGATAACCTTAATTGCATGGTAAAATTGGCAAACGCTTCAGGTAATTTGGGAACTTGTAGCTGTATGTAGTTATAGAGGTTTGTAAGTGCCTAAATCACTAGTTAGGGTTGCGCAAGGGTCAGTCGTATACCTCCGCGAAGTTTCTGAAGGTTGGAAAAGAAGGAACATCGATAAGCCCTAAGGTCTTATCGATCAGTGTGAAGATAGGGGTTAGGGTATAACATCGACATCATGACCATCTCAGGGTGCAGAAACTTGGTTCCTACATCCCCCCATACTGCTTCTGGTGAGACTTCAGTCTACGCTCCACGGATTGATGCCAAAAGGGCCAATAGTGTTGGGATTTGCTTGGCTGCTTAATGTTGAACCTAGGTCAGGGCCCATCAAGCCAACAGATAGCCATTTCCAGGGAAGGTAAATGGTAGCCAATTAAAGCCATACACCGGGGATCTAGCCAGATGACTATATGGTGGAGGCATAGTATTAGCGCTACAAGTAGCTAGAAGGAGGCGTGGGACTATAAACTACACTGCCTGGGTTGTAGAGCTGCGTGACTAGGGCACTGCGTAGAAGGGAGGAATGTCACAATATCAACAGAAGCGTGAAGGGAGCTACGCTACAGAAGGAGAGACACACAGGGTAGCCAAAAAGTGATCATTATGGTCACTATTCATGACTTGATAGTGGGAAAATGGCTAAGTGGAGCGAGGGGAAGGCATTTAAGTCAGAATTTAAGAGTGAGATCTTGAAACTCTACTGCCAATCTAGCATTTATGAGTGGACTTTGGGGTGAATGGTTAGATTCAAATTCGAATTTTCTTATAAATTAAAGACAACCGCTTAACGAAAAACACTTTGCATTCTCAGAATTAAGGTGTTGAGCTATCAGGTGCACATGAACCTTGCAAATTTCGAGGCTTTCGTGGCTAGTTCATTACTTGACAAGTTTCCTAAAGCAACCTAAGAGCTTCTTACTAGACTCATGTTAGCACCCATGGAAACCACAAGTGCCGAAGGATCAATGGCATTTGAGGGAGCTTCCCTGGAGGTCATGAGTGTGGAAATGTCGTAGAAGTGCCAAAATCACAGAGGTCACCCAGGCCGAGGCCTAGACTGCACAAAGAGGGTCCCAAGACAAAGAAGGATAAGCAGAAAGCAACACAGCTGGTGTGTGAGTCTCCAAGAAAGCACTAGAAGAAAGAGAAGCCCACCGAGCAAGAGAAAGGAAAGGTGGTAGACTTAAAACCTAAGGAGGGTGCCAAAGATATGGATATGGGAATAGAGGACATTGACATTGAGGGTGTAGACCCTATCTCAAAGCTACCTTAATACATCCCTCCCTACCAAGGGTAATGTTAAGGTCCCGAAGGACCTAGATGTGGGGTGATTTCTGCTAAATATCCCATTGCTGCTAGACCAGATCACATTTGAAGGGCCACACTTGGTGCGAATTACTACTCTTAAGTTGGAGGATTGGGATTTGGTAGACACAAAGTGATTCCCCCACTCGGCGACAGATACCATTATGAACCATGTGTTTTATAAATATTTTAGTGTCACCGCATTGGAGCTACAACAATGGATTAAAGGGGTGGACAAGGAAGGACTGTTAAACCTTCTATGGGTGTCACATTACCACCATGCGCCCATAACCTTGATGGTGATCAAGCAGTTTCTATGCTTAGTGCACAATGGGTTCCTGTGGTTAGGAGAACAAATACCCATCACATATATGTTGATCTGTAGGGTCACATTGCTACCACATTCACGGTTGAATCCAGCCATGGCATTTGGTGGAAACATGGGTGATCACGACCTCACCGTGAGAATGAAGGAAAAATTCAATCTCACCAAGAAACCACGTGGCTACTCAATTTCTAGCATAATCAACCCTATGGTTAAGGTTGCCACTTAGATTTTGGCTGGAAAAATAATGAGGAAGTGTCATGCAAATGAAGTGTCCCACCTATTGTGGCATTAGCGGCCCCGTGCGCAGATGGCATACAATTTAATTAGGCATGCTACCTTTGCAGTGAGTTTGTCACGATCTACAGAGAAGCAAAAGACGAGAGTAAGACCTTCCATTATGCCTGCCTCTTACGTGAATGACTGGAGGACAACTAGTTTCCTCCGATCGCATCAAATCTACCAGAAGCAGCAAAGTTCGCTTCGCTCTGAACCACCAAGGACATTGCGAGGGTCAAGGATGCTAAAATATTTTGGGTGCCGATGGCAGAAAGCATCCGCGTTGTGATAAACCGCAAGATGAGGATATCCCTAATTGGATTTGAGCAGTTGTCGGGATATGTGGATTTCAAAGAAAACTTCCACTGTGTTTCCATCTGGGTGTGGAAGGACCCTAAGAAAAATGGTATGATCTTCCATACCTGGCAATGGATGATGCAATCACAACGGTCATAGAGAGTTGGCCATCAGAGTGGTGCACGACCTCATACTTTTCAGCTGGTTCTAGTAAGTCTACCGCGAAGTAGAAGAAGGAAGAGGCCTAGCTGAAGATGCAACAGTTGGCCGATAGAAGGAAAAATTAGGTTGAAGGAAAAGATAAAGTAGAGAATACTATGGAGAAGCAGGCAGAGGAGGAAGAAGAAGAGGAAGAGTGCGACTCTGATAGAAGTCATAAGTCTCCTTCCCCGCAGATGGAGGAAGAAGAGCAGCAATCAGGATAGAGAGCTGCCCATGCGGAGACTACTCCATTCTGGGTTAAGCACACTAGGGAGCAAGAAAAAGTGGGGTCGCGAAAGAAGTCCAAGGCCAACAAATCATCACTTGTCCCAATCACCTTAACTGAAGGTGATCTGAATGATATCGGGGACACTGTGAGGAACACAACTGTGGAACTACTGCAACGGTTCAACTAGCAGTAGAAGCAAGCCTTGGTCACCATTCAGACAGGTCTGCACGAGATCCTGATCTAGGCCACTCAAGTACAGACCAGTGTACGACAGTACCAACTAGCTTGGCACCTGGGACCTCAAAAGCAGTGGAGTTGGTCTGCTCCTTGGATCCACAATTTGTCGCGCTGCCGGATGGAGCATTGACTATAGAAGTGGAAGCTAAAAAGGCCACCATCAGTGCTCTCAAGAAGGTTGGGTTGAACTTGGCCATGCTACCAAGTGAAGCCCTTCACACCCTGCACAACAGTGTGATTGCAGAACTTTGGGCCAAAGAGCAGTGCGCGCTAAATGTGATCAACGAGCAAAAGGTCAACAATGCCCAAATGTTCTTAGAAAATACTTTCATGATTGATCTCCTTAAGAATATCATAGAGAAAAATGAGCACACCACAGCTGAACTGTATCAGAGTTTCATATCCCAAAAGATGTGCCAGTTAATGCAATAATTTGGAAGCTCACTACAGGTGTGCACGATGCAAGGACAGAGCTAGCTAAGGTTCAATTCGAGCTGAATCTTAAGATCATAGAGCTCAAGTTGAGGGCCCCTTCCATTGACTCCACCATAAGTCAAGGAGCAACATGAGGCAGCTGTGAAGGATGTAGTTTATGAAGAGGATGCCACAGTGAAGGAGTGCACTTTGCTCTTCAAGCAATTGCTCAAATTAAGTTCTAGCCTGCAAGAAGATCCCAACATGCAATGGCTAGAAACAGAGGTAAGGGAACTGCAGTAGAAGTGTGATGAGGTCAAAGCAATGGTGCGCACCATTGCCATCACACAGAGGTTGGCAAAGCTGCAGGAAGCGAAGGCACTGAAGGAACAAGTGGATGCAGCACATTGCAATGAGATAGTATTGAAGGCTAGATTGGGGCCTTGGCTAGATGAAGCCTATGTGCTCATGACCAACATTGAAGGAAAATTGGCTAGTCTATAGGAAAAACAATAGAAAATATAGGAAGATAGCACAGGACCAGCGACGGAGTAGCTAGTTGAGCAAGTTAAGTAGGAAGCGACACAGTGTACCACCAAGGTTGCAGTAGTATAGCTAGAGTTGGGAGGTCTTCGCAACAAGATCTCCACACCAGCAGAGTGACTTGTGGGCAAGTCACCATATTTGTGTTGGGGGCCTATTGGGAATGGGTCCCCTAGGGTCAATTTTACAGTTAAAAGCCCAAGTTTTGGGGTCAAAGGACCATGTTTTGTATAAATAATGTAAAGTCTCCGCATTTTGTTGTTGTGAAGTGCAAAGATGTAAAGAGTCATCAAGGGTTTCTGCCCTTAGTTTATGTAACTTGTGTCGGCTTTATGAGATCCTCCTTTAGTCTGCGGACCATGGGATTGTATAAAATGGGAAGTCTTAGAAGAGTCTAAGGTAGTTTTAGTTCAGTCCAGATATGTTTTGAAGAGTCATTAATGTAATGGGTCTGTGAGAGCTAAGAGTGAAGAGTCTTAGTGTAGGAAAGAGGCTTTGTAGCTATGTGCGTAGAGGCCTAGGGTAGAAGTCTGCCGCTGAGTGCATGGAGCCTTGTAGCTATGTGCGTAGGGTAGTTGGAGTCTGTAAAGGGGATTTGAACATCAATAAAGAGAATTATTCTTGAATTACCTATGTATGGGCTATTTTACTTCTGTTATGAATGCATGCGATTATATTATGTTGAATACTGGGTTTATGATTTAATATTATATTGATGCACAAATCCATGTGTTTTACTTTGTTATATGAATGCAAGTAAGAATATATGTTTATGCAAAGATAATAATAATTCATGTTGAAGTTATCCACTACTTAAGCTATCTTGGGTAAATACAGCAGTAAGAGTAATTACAGAGGTGTGTAAGTATCTGAATCACCTATTTAGGGTACATGAAAGATAGTCGTAGACCTTCGCGGTGGTCTAGAGGATGATTAAGGAAAGTATATCGATAAGCCCTAAAAGGCTTATTGATCTGAGTAAAGGAAGGGTTAGGGTATAAAGAAACATCACTTCCATCTCAGGGTGCAAAAACTTGGTTCCTACATCCCCCCATACTGCTTCAGGTGAGACTTCAGTCCACGCTCCGTAGATTGATGCCGAAAGTGCTAGTAGTGTAGAGATTTTCTTGGCTAATTAACGATGAACCTGGGTCAGGGCCAATCAAGCCAATAGTAAAGAGCTACGCATTCGACAACCCTTCTTCCAAACTAGTAGGTTCTTCACTTGTCTCAATTTTGGATAGATGATCTAGTCCTGCATTCAATCATCCAAGCTTTATAATACTTCAAAATCATATTCTTGAAAAATAAATAACCAAATACATATCTTCCCCCCCAACATAGGCTTACTAACCAGGTACTTGAGAGTGGAGCGATCTGTATACATTTTGAAATGTGTGCCTAATAGGGAATGTTGAAATTTCTATAGTGCATAGACCATCATCAATCCTTCACACTCTATAATTGAATAATTTTTCTCGGCCTTTGACATTTTATTACTCGTGAAGGCTATAGGGTGATCTATCTCACCTTTTCCTAGCTAGGTTAATACCGTGCCCAACATAATACAGGAGGCATCCACATGGACATGAAACTCTTTCTTCCAGTTTGGAAACACCAAAATGGGCATAGTCACCATATTTTATTTTAACACATCCAGACTACACTGACACTCTTCACCCAAGCAGAAATTCACTTCCTTCTTCAGTAATTTATCCATTGTCATGGTTATTTGTGCATAAGATTTGATTAAATTTCTATAGTAATCAGTTTGCCCTAATGTTGTACACAGCTGCTTTACATTCTTTGGAGCTTCTAAATTAACAATCACTGCTATCATCGCAGATTCTACCATTAGTCCTTGCCTGCATACCACATGGCCAAGAAATATCCCATAAGGCACACAAAATATACACTTCTCCAAATTTAAAGCAATTTGGTATTTGCGACAAGTATCTAACATAAGGTGTAGACTTGTAATGTGACACTTTACCAATCTGAACAAAGTCCAGTCATCAAAATATACTTCTAAGAATTTATGGATGAATTATTTTAACATTGCAATTAAAACTCTTGAAAAGATCATGGGCACATTCTTCAGTCCGAATGGCATCAATGTGTATTGGAAGAATCCCCACTCTATCACGAAGGTCGTCTTGTTGCGATACTCTAGCGCGACCTTAATATGATGGTACCCTGAGAACCCATCAGTGAATGAATAAGCTTCCTACCCTCCAACATTCTCTAAAAATTCATCCGTAAATGGTGTTGGAAATGGGTCATGAACACATGCATTATTGAGCTTCCTCAGGTCTACGCATATTCTGATTTCACCCTATTGGTTCTTCTCTTGAACTACTATAGGGCTCACCCAATCAAATTCTTCTACTGGCTTAATAATTCCATCTTCTACCATTTTATCTAGCTCTTTGTGCACCTTCTCCTTATACTTCAGATTTAGGTGGTAGGACCTCTACTTCACAGGCTTCACATCGGGCTTTAAAGTGATATTCATGACTCCCATATCCCCTACTATTCCTTCCATGTCCAAGAACTTGGTGGGAAACAAGTCCTGATACTCACGTAGTAGATCCACAACTTTATCAACTGTATCTTCATCCCAATAATTTCCTATCTTTGCAAACTTAGGTTGCGTGCCAGACCCAAAGTTTACTTTCCTAGTCTTTAAAGGTTCTGATATATCAGGGTTCGCTACTGTAGGACCTTCAACCTCACTATGTCCTTCGGTCTTTGGAATGTTGATTTTTTGCAGATCTTCTTCTTCTTCTTCTGTAGTCACATTATAGAATTACAGCGCATGGTGCAACTATTTACTCCAATCTAGTTGAGCCCATTCTACTAGCTATTCAGGTGTTCTAAAGGTACTGCCTTGATTTCCTGGAGTGCTTCACCAATGCACTCAAATCCATCATAAAAGATGAAAGTTAATAAGAAACTCTCCCTCAATATATCCTGTTCAGTTGTCCCATGGCGTAGCTCTGTTTCTAAATACTAATTCATTGGAATAGTATCTAGGGTATGACAAAAGACATACCCATTTTGGTTGAAGCTCTTCTCCCCAAGTTTTAGTCCATTGTGCCAAATGCTCACGTGGATCATCCTTTCCGCTATGTTTCTTAGTCATCTAGGTATTAGCGTATCCAAACCTCAACTTCATCATCCGCTTATATTCCCTCTAGTTAGCAAAGCTTTCCTTATGCGTGCCCAACCAACGAGTAGGCATAGCATGCAGTGCTAATTCAAGTGCTTGGAAACGATGCTCTTTGGGCACCCCTCTTTCAAATTCATCCAAAAATAAAGTAACATCATTTAAGCCTTCATAATGTGGGAGTTTTCTTACCTCCGTAGATACGCATTGCAACAATCTTGTCATCATATTGAAACGTAGCATAGATACCTCATGCAACCTATTCTACCAATGTTCTATCTCTTCATCTGAGTCTAAGGTGTGAAAATTGTCTCTATCCCACGTGATCCACCCGTTTGCAGTGGGATTGATCCAATCTTCATCACAAGCAGTAATCTTGTATATTTGATCCAAGTCATCATCCTCCACATAATTGCAGACCATTTCAGTGTATTGCACCACTTCAGTAGGATCCAGTGGTACAATAACCCTGAGCACCTTCTTCTCAAATGTCATTCTTCACTTCTTCAGATTAATCACCGCATCCATGTCGAAGGCCCAATCAATTCCTAGTAGCATAGGGTAAGGGTTTCTGTCATCCACTATTCCAATTACCTTAAAGTCAGCCAACATGTTTGCTACTTCGATGTCTACTGTTACCCCATACAGGCACCCCATAGGAATGATTTTTTGTTGATTGGGGTATAGGAGACCATTGTAGCGCATGCCTCCCCATTCTTTCCCATGTCTGCTTAGGAAGTACATTAGCATCAAACCCCAAATATGAGATGACTTGATCCATCTCATATTATCCAATCTACACAGATAGCCTCATCTCGTGCCTTGTCCACTTCTTATGTTTACCTAGTTTCCTCACAGCGTGTTGTTCTGAAGGAATATTAACTTTTTCGTGAAATTACCAATCAGCACTTGGACCCTTATACTACCTTCTGATCTCTTAATAACTTCATACAGGGTTTCAAAAAAGTAACTAGCAATGAAGGATCCACATCTTCAACTTCATTGTTTCCAGCCAATTTCTCTTAGACTCCCAAACATAGAAGCTTCAACAAGATTATTCTTGGCCTCCATGAAAGTTTCTTTAGCTTGGTTGAGGTCAAACCTAACTTCCTTTTCCGCAACCTTATGCACCCATCCTTTGTTTTCTCACTACTTTCCCTTATCTTCTCCTATGGCCATACCTCTACACGTTATAATATTGATGCTATGATCCTCTTCACGAGGCTCCGTCCTCATCATCTAGATATTTTGCATAGGCTATTATGTCTTTTTCTCCTACATCTTGGTAATCAACATCAGGCAGTCTTCTATCACAAGATCAAACTGTCTCCAATATTGAAAAGATGGATGCGTTGGGCTCTGACAGTCATGCATAAAATGTCCATATTTGCCACAGTTTTAGCAAATAACCTGTCCATGACCTCTGCTAGCCCCTCCTCCTCTTCCTCTTCCACAACATTGGAATCCTTCGTGTGCTACATCTGCTCCCTGATCCTGAGGCTAATTTTCCACTTGCATTCGATAGGTAGGGGTCCTTTCCATCATTAATTCATAAATTCAACAATTTTTCTCATCGTGTCCAACCAATTTACAAAAGGTACAAAATAATTGTTGTGGTTTCTGAACAAACTTTTGCAAGAGATGGAAATTATCAATTGCATTCTTCCCAGCTATCTGGTAGATAGCACACCATAATGGTACTCTTGTGCTTTGTCTCACAATATTTTAAGGCTTCAGAGGTGCAGGACCTCCTCCAATCAGGTAATTCTATTAAAAAGGGCAATGATCCTTATCATGTCCCTCGTCCTTGCATTTTATACACTAGATTTCAACGCGCACCTCTGGCTGAGCTTCCTTCCTTGTTTTCAAGCTTTGCAACTCCATGTGCAGACTTGCCAACTGCGACTGAATTTGTTGTACTCCAAAATTCATATCTTGTACTAGTGAGGCTTCCAACCTCATCATGATCTCCACATCCTCTACTTGCATTCCTATATTCTGCTACAATAATGGTAATCTTAGATGAGGCAACAATGAAGCAATGTACCAGTCTCTGTGTTGGTCATCCGTGATGTTCATATTAGCCTGTTGGATCAAGAATTTTAGCCTCTGATCGAAATCCCACGAGGATTCATTTACCCTTTTTTGTATCTCCTTAAACATTGTTATGGACTGCGCCTAAGATTTAGACTTCTTAAACTCACTATTCAATGCTTACTAAGTCTCTGCCAACGTCACGCCAGGTCAATCTTGACATAATTTAATATATCAAGTCAGTGCCCTATCCTACAACACTGTGACAAGCTACATTTCTTTACATTACCATCAGTTATATGTTGTGTTGATTTGCAATCAACCATAATTGTTTGCGGTCTTCACTTCCTACCCCTTTAAAAATCAACATCTTCATTGTGTGTGCCATGTTGAATGGTTGATATGGAGGTGGAGGTGGAGGTGAGGGTGTAGGTGTATGCGGCGAAGGTGGAGGTGGAGGTGGAGTGAATGAGTGAGGTATCCTTGGGCTACCCTAACTTACTATCTATAGCGTGCTTCACGGTGTACTCAGAATAGTCCCTTCGTCATCACTAGAAGAGGATCCTAACACCAGACTGTATTCAAAGCCAGATTCTTCGTTCCTTTTGAATGGTTTTCCGCTTCATGTAGTCCCAAACATCAAGGCAATGGAATAACCCATTTTTCACACAAAAACATCTTACTCCAAGTTTTTAGATATTTTAAATACTTACCTTCCGGTCACTTGAAGAGCCTTCACTCTGCTTCGCTATAACTGATGGTCATATCAATCATGATCTCAGTGACAAATCATCCTATCATACAATAAATCTAGTAATAAAAGACCACATGATGTTATTTTCTTAATCTTCTAGGTTCTTCACCATTTTTGGAGTCCACACAATAGATCCATCAAGCCTCCATGTACCCTGACTATCCGCTAATCTAGACAGCCACTCATGCAGTTTGCAAGGGAAGAAATAGAAAAAGGCTTTGGTTTCATCTATGTACAGGTGTCTATTCAACCATTGTTCCTTGGATAACCGTGTTTTTATGTCCTCCTGAGGTGAAAAAGCGTGCAACTTCCGATCGAGCCACTTATATATTTCCTTCTTAGTAGGGAACCACTTATTCGGCATCACACATTCCTTAGATAGATCCCATTCTTGACAATGGAACCATTTGTTCGGTTGATGGGGCCTGGCCTAGGTTTAGATTTACTGCGCTGACCAACAAAACCCTAAACTATTGGACCTTTCGGCAACAAACAATGTAGTGTAGGTTGCAGTTTCACCCAAAGCAGTATTGAGGGATGCTAGAACTAGGTTTCTACATCCAAAGGCTTGTGTGATGGGTTCCTGAAGTTCTTATGGCTTATATCTTCCTTCAAGTAGCTTTATCCCTTCCATATGGACAACTACTGTAAACCTATCTAATGACTTCCAGATCTTCACGAAGGTAGTTAAATACACTTATCAAGCATAAATATTACATATCTACCAGTTTTGCCCAGTAAATGAGCATTAATTCATATTAAACAGATTATAGAGTGAATATACATAAACTTTACAGAAGTAAATAAAAGGACACACATGATTCAATTTCGTCCCAAAATATTATTTATTAGATATAAACATTTAGATACAGACTTTTATCCATGCATATTAAGTTGCAGGGGTTTACGCACTAAGCCTATGGACTTACAAATGTCTCCACGCACTCAGCTGCATGAGATGTCCCCTTTCACCTAAGTACAAGAAACAAACCTTTCTTGCCTTAGCACCTTGCCCTTACAATTATTCTTTTAATCTTGTTATCTTAGAAGACTCTCTATGACTCAACTTTATATAGAATTTTCTTTATAATACCATGGTCCATGGACCATGGGCAGGTCTTAAAATAAATCTATCACCTACCCACCTAAGGGACTAAAGTCCCTTTGAATTCTATTAGCTTCGTGCTCCACTTTCGACATTTCACGGAGACTTTACATTTTCTACAAAAGATAATACAAAATTGACTCAAAACTTAACAAGATTGACCCCAGGGACCCCATCCCAATAATATACAACATGTCACTTCCATAAGTATGGTTTTCCTAATAATACATCACAAACTTCAAGAGGAAAAAAATTACACAATACCTCATATGTGAAGGGCTTGATGCTATAGGGAAGATGACACTGCTAGTTGGCTCAAAGATCTCGTCCATGGTGAAGCCATTCGATACTGTACGACTGTGGGTGTGGTGTAGTCCGTAGACCCAACCATTTCATGACCTATACTAAAATGAGGTTCTTTTGGCTCCTGCTTTCAACAATGAATTGCAGCGGTGAACCCTTCACCCACATTTGTGAGTGGAAAAGATGCTCCCCTTCCTTTGGATCTTCAGGCTCATTCGTATGGGTCTTTGTGGTGGCAACAATGGTGCTAGGCTCCGCATCAATAATATGCTTCCCTTTGTCATTCCTCTTGTTGGGTTCTGACTCCAAGTCAGTACATGCATCTGATTTTGAAGCCTTCAACTTTTCCACCATTGACTAATTGGCCCAACACTCACTTGTGTTATGAGTGGGGCTCTTATGGAACTCACACCATTTCATGTGTCCTTCTTTGACTTCGTGGTGTTTTTATTTTCTCGTGGCTTCAAAAAGTTGTCTTGGGTCACCCCACCTTAGCTTTGTCCTTTGTTCTCGAGTTTGGGGGAACTTTTCCCTTGCCTCAGTTTTGCAGATCCAAAGTCACACTTCTTTTGTTTGAACTTCTACTCAATCTTCACAGCGTATCAGTACGTCATGTCAAGCGAGGAGATGTCCAAGAACTCCATCTCGTCTTGGATGTAGCTATCTAGGAATTCAAA
This sequence comes from Pinus taeda, assembly GCA_000404065.3. NCBI lineage: Eukaryota > Viridiplantae > Streptophyta > Pinopsida > Pinales > Pinaceae > Pinus > Pinus taeda. The sequence goes on along the minus strand of APFE030633785.1, from coordinate 24,721 downwards.
ATATTTGAATACAAAATGACTCTAAGAATTATTAATACCCAACTTCGTGTGAAGGGTATGAAAAATATTGGTAAAATCCAACACATCTTGGTCCCTTCCCTGCCACAACATGGTCCACTTTATGTATTTATCCTCATAGCTACCGACAAGGTAGTATTGCCCCGTGATGGCATCACGGAATGAATTCCAAGTGGATGCGGCTAAAAATAATGAGGGTTACCTCTCATCCTTCTAATCATAGTATGTTTACCAGTAGTCCTTGACGTGGGGGTCGTCTTTGAGAAGTGTAAAAGTAATTGTTTCCCGGATGGAAAAATCATGAACATAAAAATATCCTTCTAGCAGATTCAACCATTTATCTATGGCGTCTGCCTCTTTCTGACCTTAAAATATGGGAATGTTAAAGTTAACTTGTACCTTAAAGGGTGTGGCACTTCCAGACTAGTTGTTGGAAGTAGATGCATCACCCCTGGGTAGACGGTGAAGGATATGGGCGAATTTTCCCATCATCACGTTCCTCTGTCACTAGAGGGCTTCTTCGAGCAAGATTTTGAAATGATCTCCTACCCCCTCATCTTTGTTTTCTACTGCCATGAGAGGTTGTTGGGATTTTCGAGGCTGGTCTTGCAAAGTTTAGACTAGTTCAAGCCCTAACTCCTTGTATCTTGACCTCATTGGGGACATGCAAAGAGAAATAGAGAAAGAGTAGACCACTTTGATACCACTAATCCAAATTTAAACAGGAGTGCAACAAATTATAGATATAACCATAAATATAAATATGTACAAAAATAACGCTTCATTTCATTAATATCAGATACTGAAATATGCTTAAAAACATAATGGAAATAAGACTAGCTTAGGTGATGGTAGCTTATCTCTGAGAAGAGATGTGGTAGCTACAAGCATCTGAACTATGTTACAATGAGCATTGAAGGCCTATTTATTATTAAGAAACAATGGAAAACTAGAAAACATGCAAAAACCTAACCTTAGAAGATGAAACGCCAAACTATGGGCCTCGTTGGGGTAAATTGGTACATCAACTTCCAGGGATCACAAATTTGGCATACAATCTTCGTTTGACGCACACGATACCTTGTTAGAATGATCTATGCGAGGAATACAACTACTGAAAACGAATATTGAGTCAAAAAATCATATTCGTGAATATGATTTTTCAACTTAATATTTTTTATCAGCAGTTTTAGTCCTCAAATAGATCTTTCTAACGAGGTATTGTGTGCATCAAAAGAAGATCGTATGCCAAAGTTATGAACTTGGGAAGTTGATGTACCAGTTTACCCCAACAAGGCCCATAGTTTGGTGTTTCATCCTCCAGGGTTAGGTTTTTGATGTTTTGGGGTTTTCCATTATTTCTTAATAATAAATATACCTTCAAGCCTCATTGTAACACAATTTAGAGGCATGTAGCCACCACATCTTTTCTTAGAGATAAACTACCACCACCTGAGCTAGTATTATTTCCATTCAGTTTGTAAGCATATTTCAGTATCTGATATTTATGAAATGAAGTGTTATTTCTGTTGCATCTCTATATTTATGGTTATATCTATAATTAGGTTTTTTCCTGTTTAAATTTAGATCATCGAGTCTACCTCCTGTAGCTCCACAAGCTCCTCCTGTAGCATTACATGACCTTCCTGTAGCAACAAAGGTCCTTCTTGTAGAAACATAGAGAGGAGGTGAATTTTGGATTTCTTGATGATGGGATGGTAGAGAGAGATATGAAGAGGATGGATATGGGGTGTATGGATAGAGGAATGGATGGCAGCCTATAGGTATTTCGTTGTACCATGAAATCTTCCATTGTGTACAACTCTGCAAAACAAAATAAAGGTTAGAAAATAGGATATAATCTCCTTCCTTTTTCTCTTTTCTTTTCTCTCTATTTTTTGTCTTTTGTTTTTCTTGAGACTCATAGGCTCCTCAGAGGAGGTTTTCACCTACATGCCTGCCCTAGGTGCCTCAAGAGATGTTTTCACCTAGGGATCTTTATCATTTTTTCTCCTTTTTTTTTTTGTTCCTCGACCGCCTTAGAGAGGTTATGAAGCTAGAAGTTGGCCTTAGATGGCTCATAGAGGTTTTCATCCAGGCCTCTTATATTTTATTTTTTAAATTTATAAGAGTGTTGTGGATTGGAAGTTATGAAGCTCCCAATCACATTCAATTCCTTTCTGACTAAACTAATAAATTCCTCCTTGGACATAGGTCTTCTATACAAATTCAACATGTAACCATTTACAAGCAAGGGGATTCCTTCCTCATAATTTTTTTTGATCTAGACAGATCCATTTTCATGACAATTTTCCACTAGGTATGGGCCCAATAATCTTGTCATTAGCTCCCCTTTAAAATATTTGAACCTAGAATCATATAACATGGCCCAATCCCCTTCTTGAATAGTATTTTCCTTGATATGCTTGTCATGCCAAACCTTCCATTGCATTTGTATGACTTCAGTCTGTAAGAGAGCTTGCATTTCGAACTCATCTAAGCCATTCAGTTGGAGCAACCTTTCTTGTTGTGATGTGGTGACATATATGTCCAACTAAGCTTCCATTCTCAAAGTGTTATATTCAAACACAATAGAAATCAAAGTTTTCTTCCCATATGCAAACCCTATGGAGTGAATCGAGTGGTGGTTTTCCATGTGGTATTGTAGGCCTAAGTGGTCTATACTAGTCTCTCTACCCAATCCTTCTTGTTGTTGCAAACAAAGTTTGCGAGGATACTCTCCAATGATCTTCTTGTGACCTCTACTTGCCCATTTTATTTAGGATGATAGGTTGTTGGCTTGATGGGGCTTGACCCAGGTTCAGTGTTATCTATGCCAACCAACAAAACTCTAACTGCTGGCCCTTTCTGAAACAACCCATGTAGCGCAGGCTGCAGTCTCACTTGAAGCAGTATTGGGGGATGACAGAACCAGGATTCTTCATCAAGAGGCCTGTGTGATAGGTTCCTATGGTTTCTAGGGCTTAGATCCACCTTCACGAACCCTTAACCTCTATGAATAGAAAATCACTATAAATTCACTTAAACAGCTTCCAGATCTTCGCGAAGGCTTTTAACTAGTCATAACATGAACAAATATTATTGATTATACACACTAGATAAGAACTAATTCATATAAATTATAACACAGACAGAAATTATAGACACTTGCAGAAATAAGGAATAATTGTTAGAAAATTATATATTACAGAGAAATGGAACACATAAAATATTGTAGAAATATAAACACAGAAAATGCATAAAACAAGAGAGACACATATATACATGGTTCACCTAGTTTGGGCTATGTCCATGGAGAAACAACCAGTCCTTATTTTTATATTATCCAACAAACTAAAGAGATAAAACCTACAACAGATCTGTTGTAACTCCCTCTTTTCTCTCAATCTCCTCTCTCTTCCTCACTCAAAATACAAATCTACATAGACACAATACAATTCCCTCATATATAGCGAGGGGTTGCCTTCTAGGGAAAAAAACCCTAAGTTAAACATAACTTCTACCATCAGATCTCTGCCTAATGAATGACCTAGATTGACTACGAAATTACAACATTTTACAAGGCAATTTTACATCTATTCTTAGCTTCAGGGGCACTACCCCTAATCCCCCGCTAGGGGGGGCTCCCAAAAGGTCGCAGGCGGCCACCCTTGGACCCCCTCTACAGTGAATATTTTATGGGTGGCATTGGCACCCCATTATGAACTGGGATCCAATGTAGTGATACCTTTGAATACAGAAGATAATCAGGCTCCACACCCAACAATCTCCCACTTGGAGACTGAATGTAGCAACCTCACCACTGCTTCATTTGCTGAACAATGACTCCACTTTGGACTTGGTTTTTTCTCATCTTCTTCATCATACTTGAAGACCAATTGAAACTGAGCAGATTCTCAGTTTCCCCCTGGCTACAGCGTTTGTTAACATATCTGCAGCATTTTGGCTAGTGTGTATCTTTTCCATCTTCAACTGTCCATCTTCCAACGCTGACTGTATGAAATGGTACTTGAGTTGTATATGCTTAGTCTTGGAATGAAATGCAGAGATCTTTGCAAGATGTATGGCACTCTAGCTGTCACTATATAACCTTCCCAACTCCTGCTTCTTACCCAATTCATCTAGAAACCTTTGTAACCAAATCATTTCTTTACTAGCCTCTGTAGTAGCAACATACTCTGCTTCTATTGTTGAGAGTGCAACAATACTTTGCAGTTTTGAGACCCAAATGACCGCTATTCCACCTACAGTAAACACATACCCTGTTGTGCTCCTCTTGTTATCTCTATCACCCACCATATCTGCATCAACATATCCCTATAGAGAAATGTTTGAACCACCAATGCATAATTCTTGATTTGTGGTGCCTCTCAAATACCTGAGAATCCACTTCACCGCCATCCAATGTTCCTTTCCTGGATTGTTCATGTTCCTGCTTACAACTCCCACTGCATGTGCAATATCAGGCCTTGTGCAGACCATTGCATACATT
>APFE030633785.1:0-18006 GCA_000404065.3 Pinus taeda | reverse complement strand
ATTCCAAGTTTCTGGAAATAAGCATAGAAATAACAGAGCCCTAACTTCATCATCAAAAGTTACCCCTACAGAACTTAACTGGCTGGTAACTATATTAAATTCATTTAAATGATCAACAACAGATCCACCTTTTGACATCTTCATATTAAATAAACTCTTCCTAAGAAATACCTTATTTGAGGCCAAGGGTTTTTCATATCGTTTGGCCAATGTCGACATTAAACCCTCTATTGTCGTTTCCTTTGAAATATTAAGCGATACCGACGCCACTAGGCACATCCATATTGTTCCAAGTGCCTTTCCGTCGAGAATATCCCATTCTGTGTCTATCATACTTGTTGGCTTCTTTGTCTTTCCACTCAATGGTTGGTACATATCTCTTTGATACAGATAATATTCCATCTGCATCTTCCACAACTAGTAGTTTTGGCCGTTGAATTTTTCGTCCCTAAACCTACCATCTTCTGCGATTGCTCCCACTCGGACTAGGAACCCTTGTCTCCTACGAGTTTATCAGCCAAATAGACCTTCAACTCTCATACTAGTTGTTAGAAAATTATATATTAAACATAAATGGAACACATAAAATATTGCAGAAATATAAACACAGAAAACACATAAAACAAGAGAGACACAGATATACATGGTTCACCCAGTTTGGGCTACGTCCACGGAGAAACAACCAGTCCTTGTTTTTATACTATCCAGCAAACTAAAGAGATACAACCTACAATAGATCTGCTGTAACTCCCTCTTCGCTCTCAATATCCTCTCTCTTCCTCACTCAGAATACAGATCTACATAGACGCAATACAATTCCCTCATATATAGCGAGGGGTTTCCTTCTAGGGCAAAAAACCCTAAGTTAAACATAACTTCTATCGTCAGATCTCTACCTAATGAACGGCCCAGATTGGCAAAATTACAACATTTTACAAGGCAATTTTACATCTATTCTTAGCTTCAGGGGGGGGTTCCCAAAAGGTCACAGCCGCCCCCCCCAAACCCCCTCTACAGTGAATATTTCGTGGGTGGCGTTACCACCCCATTACGAACTGGGGTCCAATGTCGCGATACCTTTGAATACAGAAGATAATCAAGCTCCACACCCAACAATAATAAACAGATGCATCAAAATTGGCTCAAAACTATCTTTATTAAGTATAATCGTTCAAGTATAGACTTCTTTTCCATGTTCACTTAGCTCTAGGGGCCCGCGCACTCAGCTTGCGAACATACCAAGGTCTCTATGTGCTCAGTTGTAAGAGCCTTCACCTTTAACCTAACTACATGAAATAGACCTGTCCTGGCTTAGATTCTACCCAAAACAATGATCTTCTCTATTAGTTACCTTTCTAGACTCGCTATGACTCATATATATATATATATATATATAGCATTTTGCTTACAATACCATGGTCTGCGGACCATGGGTGGGTCTCAAAAGCTCTTATCACCTACCCACCTCGGGGACTAAAGCCCCTTTGAATCAAACTATCCTTGTGCTCCACTGCCACATTTCATAGATACTTTACATTTTATACAAACTTTAACCCAAAATTTGACCAAAACGTAATCCAGGGACCCCATCCCAACAGGCCCCCAACACAAATTGGGTGACTCACCCTCGAGTCACTCGACTGGCACTACAATATTGTCTTAGAGTTCATGGAACTCCATCTTCAAAACCTGTAAATCAATAGTACCCTACACCACGACCTGTTGCACTTCTTCGACCAACTTCTCTGTAGTAGAGCCTTCCACTGCGAGGCTCATTGTCCTTTTTGTCTACTAGATGATGTTCAACTTGTCTTGAACTGATAGAGTGAGTTGTCTTGCTTTCTCTATCCATGGTTGTGCCTTGGCCCTTAAGATGTTCTCTTTATGGTGCAACTCTTCAATTTTTGTTTGCAGCTTCTTTCCTTCCTGTAGTCGTACGAAGCGCTAGGCTAGTGCCAAAGTGGGCGCAGTCAACCATATTTCATCAAACTATTGTTGCTTCTCCTTAAAAGCCATAGGGCTCACCCAATCAAACTCTTCCACCAAATCAATGATTCCATCCTCCAACATTTTGTCCAGCTCTTTGCACACCTTCTCCTTATACTTGGGATTTGGACGGTAGGGTCTTTGTTTCATGGGCTTTGCATCAGACTTTAGGGTGATCTTCATTACACCTAGATCCCCTACTATTCCTTTTAGATCCAAGAACTTGGTAGGAAACAAGTCCTGGTATTTGCTTATTAGTTCTGCAACCTTATCAATTGTATCTTCATCCCAAGAATTGCCTACCTTTGCAAACTTAGCCTGCGTTTCGGATCCAATGTTCACTTGTGTTGTCTTCAAAGGTTCTATTATATCAGGTTTTGCTGCTTTGTGTCCTTATACCTTGCTGCATCCCTCAGACTCTGGAATGATTATATTTTGTGGATCCTCTTCTTCTTCTACAGTCATGTTGTAGCATTCTAGTGCACGGCATAGTTGTGTATACCAGTCTAGCTGGCTCCTTAGGCATCCTAAATATGTTAGCCTTAATTTCCTGGAGTGCTTCATCAATACACGCAAATCCATCCTCAAAGTTGAAACTTAACAAGAAACTTTCCCTCAAGATATCCCACTCGGTCGTCCCATGGCATAACTTTGTTTCTAAGTACCCATTCATTGAAATAGTATCTAGGGTGTGACAATATATATGTACCCATTTAGGTTGAGGGTTCTCCCCCCAAGCTTTAGTCCACTGCACCAAATTCTCACGCGGATCGTCCTTGCCTGAATATTTCTCTATCAGGCGGGCATAACCAAACCTTAGCTTTTGTCATTCAATTGTATTATTTCCAGTTAGCGAAGCTACCCTTATGTGTCCCCCACCATCATGCAATCGTAGTGCACAGTGCCAGATCTAACGCCTGGAGTTGATAATCCTCCTGCACCTCCTTTTCAAAATAATCCAAAAACAACTTAACATTATTCAGACCATCATAATGAGGTAGATTTCGTACCTCTGTAGATATGCAGCGAAGCGATTTTGTCATCATATTACAGTGTAGCATTGAGACTTCATGCAACCCATTTTGCCAGTGCTCGAGTTCTTCATCTAAATCTGAGTTACAGGAGCTATCTTTATCCCATGTAATTTTCCCATCTGTAGTGGGATTGATCCAATTTTCATCGTGTTCATTCATCTTGTATATTTGATCCAAATTGTCTTCTTCTTCGTAGTCACAGATTGGGTCATTGTAGTGCACTCCTTCAGTGGGATCCAATGGAACAATAACCCAGAGTACCTTCCTTTCAAATGTCATTCTTCTCTTTTTCATATTAATTACTACATCCACGTCGAAGGCCCAATCAATTCCTAATAGCAGAGGGTAAGGATTGTTGTCATCCACTATTTCAATTACTTCAAAGTTGGAGAGAGTGCTTGCTCCCTCAATGTCTATTGTTACCTCGTACATATGCCCCATATGAATGATCTTCTATTGATTGGCCATGCATAGCTATATAGGAGACCATTGTAGCACAAGTCTCCCCATCCTTTCCCATGTCTACTTTGGTAGCACAATTTTATCAAATCCTAGATCCAAGATGATTTGATCCATTTCATACTCTCCGATCTATGTGGTCAGCCTCATTTCGTACCCTGTTCGCTTCTTATGTTTACCCAATTTCCTCATAGTGCACTTTTCGGGAGGAGTCTTGATTTTACCCATACAGTTTTCAATTAGCTCCTGGAGTCCTTCCACTGCCTTCCTATCCCACAACATGTTCATACAGGTTTTTATAAAAGTAGCCAATAGCGAGGGATCCACATCCCGAGCTTCATTATTTCCAGCCAGTTTCTCCTAACTTCCTGTCGTAGAAACCTCAACAAGTTCTTCTTGGCTTCCATAAAAGTTTCTCTAGCCTTGTTGAGATCAAATCTGACCTATTTTTTTGTAGCCTTGCGCACCCAGCCTTCGGTTTCTGGTTTCTTTGCTTTATCGTCTCTTATGAAAATGCCACTTCGTGTCATGATATTCATGCTATGGTCCACTTCGTGAGGCTCCACCCTCACCATTTGTATATTTTGCGTGGTTGATTGATTCTTTTTCTCCTGCATTTTGGCTATCAGCACCAGGAAATCCTCTATCACATGGTCAAGCTATCTGCAATACTGACAGGATGGTTACGTTGGGTTCTGACAATCATGTGCAAAATGTCGTGCTTCTCCATAGTTGTAGCAAATAACTTGTCCACAACCTCTTCCAGCCCCTCCTCTTCCTCTTCCATGACCCTAGAATCCTCTATGCATTACACCCGCATCCTGATCTTGAGGTCAAGTTTCAGCTTGCATCCGATATGTAGGCATCTGATACATCATTAATTTGTAGCTTCGGAGATTTTATTCATCATGTCCAATCGATTTACAAAAGTTATAAAATGATTGTTGCGATGTCTGTACAAACTTTTTCAAGAGGTGACAATGGTCAATTGTGTGATTCCCAACTATCTAGCACATAGCACAACATAAGGGTACACTTGTGGCTGGACCTACAATGTTCTCAATATTCAAAGGAACAAGACCTCCTTTAATTAGGTAATTATGATAAATAGGAAAATGATCCTTATCATGTCCCTTATCTTTACATTTTATGCACCAAAATTCAACGAGCATCTCAGGGTGAGATTCCTTTCTTGTCCTTAAGCTCTGCAACTCAATGTGTAGGCTTGCCATCTATGACTGAATCTATTTTACTCCAACATTCATATCCTATAATTTGAGGCTTCCAACCTCATTGCAATCTCCATAGCCTCTACTTGCGTTCCTATTTTTTGCTATGATAATGGCAATATTAGATGAGGAAATAGTGAAGAAATCTACCAGTCTCTGTGTTGATCATTCGTGATTTTCATATTAGCCTGTCAGATTAGGCATTTTAGCCTCAGATCAAAGTCCCACGCACACTCATTTATCCTTTGTTGTATTTCCTTAAACTTTGTTAGAGACTGCACCTGAGACATAGGCCTTTTAAACTCATTGTTCAGTGCATGTTGAGTCTATGCCATTGTCGCACCAGATTGATCCATACAAAACTTGATATACCAAGTCAATGCCCTTTCTTGTAGCACTATGACTAGTTCCACTTTCTCCATATTATCATCAATAATATGTTGTGACTTCCACACAACATCTACGATGAACCATAATTGTTCAGGGTCCTTTCCTCCCACCCCTTTAAAGATCAACATCTTCATTGTGTTCACCATGTTGAATGGTTGATGCGAAGGTGGAGGTGGAGGTGGAGGTGGAGGTGTAGGTGTATGTGGCAGAGGTGGAGGTGGCAGTGGAGTGGATGGATGCGGTATCCCTGAGATACCCTAGCTTACTATCTATAACATGCTTCACAGTGTTCTCATAATAGTTCCTTCATCATCACTATCAGAATATCCTAACAGCGGATTGTATTCAAAGCCTAATTCTTCATTTATTATAGAGGGTTTTCTGCTTCACATGGTCCCAAACATCAATTAAATGTAATAACCCGCTTTTCACACAAAAACATCTTAATCTAGGTCTTTAGAGATTTTAAGTCCTCACCTCTTAGTCCCTTGAAGAACCTGCACTCTGCTTCACTATAGCTGATGGTCATATCGATCGTGAACTCAGTGATGAATCCTCCTAAAATACGATCGATCCAGTGATTGGCGGTCGCACGATGTTATTTTCTGAAGCCTCCAAACGCTTCACCAGTTCTAGGGTCCAAACAATAGGGCCATCAAACTTCCATGTACCTTTACTATTCACTAACTTGGACAACCACTCACGAAACTCACCAAGAAAAGTGCAGAAGAATATTTCAAGCTCATCTGTGTACATGTATCTATTCAACCACTCTTCCTTTGACAAGTGTATATTTCTGCTTTCTGGTGCTGCAAACGTGTGCATTTTTTGATCAATCCACTTCTCAATTTCTTTCTTCATGGGGAAACATTAATCACACATCCCCTTAGCAAGATCCCCATCTCAGCAATGGAACCATTTTTTGGCTTGATGGCGCTTGACACAAGTTCAACATTATCTGCACCAAACAACAAAACCCTAACTGTTGGCCCCTTCGGCAACAACATGTGTAGCGCATACTGTAGTCTCACCCGAAGCAGTATTGGGGGATGATAGAACCAGGTTTCTGCATCCAGAGACCTGCGTGATAGGTTCATGTGGTTTCTAGGGCTTAGATCTACCTTCACGAACCCTTAACCCCTTCGAACAAACAATCACCATAAATGCACTTAAAAAAATTCTAGATCTTCGTGAAGGCTTTTAATTAGTCATAACATGCACAAATATTACTGATCTACTAATATTGCACACCAGATAAGCACTAATCCATATAAATTATAACACATAGAGAAATTATAGACACTTGCAGAAATAAGGAATAATACATGCATTAGAATTGGCTCAAACTGTCTTTATTAAGTGTAATCATTCAAGTACAGACTTCTTTTCTCTACGCACTCAGCTGTAGGGGCCCGCACACTTAGCTTGTGGACTTACTAAGGTCTTCACACACTCAGCTGTTGGAACCTTCCCCTTTCACCTAAGTACAAGAAACAAACCTTTTATGCCTTAGCTTCTACCCAAAAAAATGATCTTCTCTATTAGTTACCTTTCTAGAGTCCCTATGACTAATCTATATATAGCATTTTTCTTACAATACCATGGTTCACGGACCATGGGAAGGTCTCAAAACCACCTATAACCTACCCACCTAAGGGACTAAAGCCCCTTTGACTCATACCATCCTCGCGCTCCTCTTTCACATTTCATGGAGCCTTTACATTTTATACAAAATTTAACCCAAAATTTTACCAAAACTTAACCCAGGGACCCCGTGCCAACATAGGCAGTGGATGTCTTATGCCTTATATGGTGCTTCCTCATGAGACCTTCAATAAATTGGATGTGAACTGTGCTCCTTGATTAGTGACTACCTCCTTTGGATACCTAAACTTATAGAAGATGTTCTCTCTGAACAATTATGCCAGTGTATGCTTTATTGTTGCTTTGACTGCCTTTGTCTCAACCCACTTTGTCAAGTAATCAGTGCACATAATGGTGTGATTTTTCTACCCTAATGGTGGATCAATTGGCCCAATGGGATCCATTCCCCACTTTTCAAACTTCACTAAGGCCACTTGAGGTTGTAGGGGAATTTCATCCCTAGTTGTGGGTTTTCCCATTCTTTGACACTGATCACATCTAGTGGTATATCTCCTTACATCTTGATGTAAGGTGGGAAAATAGTAACCAACCTATAAAACTTTAAAGTTTTTCTTTTTTGCAAAAGAAATGACCCTCGCAAGGAGAATCATGACATGCTGAGAGGATTTCAAAGACCTCCTCCTCTCTTATACATATCCTCAATATTTGATCTAGTCTGAATCTAAAAATATTGCCCCCAATCCAAGTGAAAGGGGAGATTTTCCTTACAATATTTCCTTTCTCCTTGGGTGATAGATTAGGAGTGAACCTCCTAGTAACCAAGTAGTTTTATATGTCATCGAACTAGGGAGAAAGAACCAATATAGAAAATAGGTGTTCATCTGGCAGTTGATCATCCACCATCTCGTCATTACCTACAGTCAAGTTTAACCTGGACAAAAAATCTGCAACCACATTTTCTTTTCTTGGTTTGTCAATGATAGTCAAATCAAACTATTGTAGCAATAAAAAACACCTAATTATCCTAACATTAACACTAGGCTTGTTCATCGAGTATTTAATGGTGCATGATCAGTTTGAACAAAAGTTTGGTACCCAGTGATATAGTTCCTAAATTTGTTTAAAGAATGTACTACAACTAAGAGCTCTTTTTTAGTGACATTGTAATTCAACTCAAATTTAGAAAAATTCTTACTAATGAATTAAATGGCATAAGAAAACTTATCCTCTACTTGTCCCAAGTCTCCCCACACAGCTTTTTCTGATGCATCAATATGGATATGGAAAGGCAATGCCCAATTGGGACCTCTTAGGATGGGTGTAGTAGTCAACTTTTCTTTCAACACTTCAAGGGAATCTTGACAACTATTGGTTCAACAAAAATATACATCTTTGGCCAGTAAACTGAACAAAGGTGAGGCCACTTTACTTAATTCTTAGATGAATCTCCTATTATACCCTGCTAGTCCTAAGAAGTCCTGACATCCCTTTTCTTCTGAGGGGTAGGGAGACTTTTGATGCTAGCAATTTTGTTTGGGTCCACTTGTATCCCTTCGTTGGAGATTGAATGACCAAGGACAACCCCCTTATTCATCAAGAACTCACATTTCTCAGGGCTTAGAGAGAGAATCATTTCAATGCATTTTTTCAAAACCTTGCACAGGTTGGAGAGAGCTTCATGGAAGTCACATCCATAAGGAGTGAAATCATCCATGTATATTTCCACATAATCTTGAACCAATTTAGTAGAAAGACTCAAAACTTCCCTTTGGAAAGTAGCAGGGGCATTGTAAAAACCAAATGGAAGGACTCTATAAGCAAAGGTACCCAAAAGACATGTGAATGTGGTCTTTTCTTGGTCTTCGAGGCTAATTTGGATTTGATTGTATCCACTAAATCCATCTAGGAAGGAGAAGAATTTCTTCCCTACAAGGCCATCTAGGACTTGGTCAATTAAGGGAAAGGGAAAATGAACCTTCTTTGTGGCCTTGTTGAGCTCTCTATAATCCACACAGATCCTCCATTTCCCATTCTTCTTGGGAACTAAAACAAGAGGTGACACCCACTCACTATCTAAATTAGGGTATATGAACCTTGCATCTAGTAGTTTTTTCAGTTCCTCCTTCACAATATCCTTAAGAGTTGGGTTAATCCTCCTCTGGAGTTAGAACACAGGATGTCATCCCTCCTTGATGTAAAGATGGTGGGTACACACCAAGGGATGCACACCTTTCATTTCCTTATAGTCACAAGAAAAAGCATTAAGGTGTTACCTCAGCACTTTGCACAATTTTTCTTCTCATTTGGTCATGAAAGAAGGGTTGATATTTAATGTTTTGGATGGGCCAAACTCTACAATATTGACATGGTCTAGACTTGAGTCAAAAGGGAATAAGTCAGCCCAAGGATTTCTCTCAGATCCTTTCATCAACTCATCAATGGGTATGGGAGTGGGAGGTTCATTTTGAAGGATGTGTTTAATGAGATCATCTTCATCAAGTTTCCCCCCTCCTATAATGATGTCCGTAGTGCATACTAGGGGCAGTGTGGTGTGATACAGTCCATCTTCTTCCTCCTCTTCTAGCCACAAGGGTAAGTCATTCTCAATGGAAGGCTGAGAAGGAGGATACAATACCAATTTTTTAGACAAATTTCCATTCTCAATGGTCATGTTCCGAACCCTACAACTAACCATTAGTAGTGGCTAACGATGGACTTCCCATGAGAGGATAGCCATTAAACTTGGTTTTGGGTTGGAGAACTAGGAAATTAGTATGATACCGCCAAGAGTAAATGGAGACCATAACATCTTCAATAACTCCCTCATGAGCTACTGTATATATGTCTGCAAGTTGCAGCACTATGGTGGTATTTCTTAAAGCTCCTTGGAGGTTCATCTTTAACATGGTTTCCTTAGTCATCACATTGATGGCAACCCCAATACCAATCAAGGTGTTAGGGACTATAAGGCCATCAATGTGCACATATACTACAAGGCTTCTAGGGTCTATATATTTTGCGAAGATCACCCTCCCAAGCATTCAATCAGATAATTGCCGAACAACATTTATGGTGGGGATGTCTCTTTTTCTTCTCCCATGATGTTTGAAACATTTCTCCTTTATGAGATTATTATATATGGGATCATCTTTAATAGCCTAGAGAAAGGGTATTTTAACGCATAAATTCTTCAATTCTCCCAAAAGTTCAACCTCTTCTCGAGTGTGCTGGCTAGGGTGGATCAACCTCTCAGGAAAAGGAGGTGGATTGACTTGAGGAACACTCTCTTCCTTCTCTCCTTCAAGCTCTTTAGGTGGAGAATGTGAGAGGTTAACTGGAAGAAATCTCCTAGATTGAAGCTTGATCTCCTTGATTTTGACAACATAAGTAGGGTAATATGTCTCTCCACTGTAAACCTATTGGGTTTTGCTTTTTTTTTTCGTATTCGGATTTGGTTGAGAAGGCATTTGAGTTTGATTAGGTGAAGTAGGATGAGTGGGTTGTGGATGAAGTTGGGGTGGAGGTATTAAAGAAGGAGGTTGGTTAACTTAAGGCCTCCACCCTTGTGATGGGTTTCCCCACTGAGAAGATTGGGGTGGATTTGGATGAAAAGGATGGTTGATAGGTTGAGGAGGATATGGAGGTGTATAAGGCCAAGAAGGGGGTATGGAAGATGATGGGTGAGTGGAAGAGTACCAAGGTTGCAAGGATGTATTGTGATTTGGATTATAATAAGAGTAGTGTACACCTTGCATGCCTTGTTGATATGACCTAGGTCCTTGAGGCCTTCTTTGATTAACGAACAAAATTTTCTCTGACCCCCCTTCTTCTCCTTGATATACAACTTTTAGTCGTACAAAAGGAGGGAACTTGTCTGTTGCATGATTTTCTTCACAAACTAGGCAGACCTCTATGAAATTTAAGGGACACCCGTTCCTAAGATGTCTTTTGGTGCATCTTGGGTAGAAAATAAATAGTGCCCTTTCTTCTTCCTCCTTTATTTTGATTTTCTTGGTATCCATTTGTAGTGCAAAGGTATGCAACATTTCACTCTTGAAATTCTCCAACATGTTTCCTATCTCATTCTTAATGAAAGTTGTGGAGGGAGAGAAACTAACCAAGCCTTGACTAGCGCCACCCTTCTTTCTAGAAGCCCTAGAGTGATTCTTGAACATAGTTTTAATGTCATAATAGGATAACTAGTAGATACATCCCCGATACATCATGTTGAGGGTATCCAACATGTATTCCTTTGATCCCCTCACATAAGAACTAGTTTGAGTGATTCAGGATCAAGGGTGCAGCTGACCCTCCTATAACTGAGGTGAAATCTCTCCTCATAGTCTTCTAGGGATTCATCAAGTCCAAGAGTTATCCTAAATATTTCTTCCTTGGTTTATTTGGACCTAAAGTATTCCATGTACTTTTTATTGAAGGCTTGTTACATTTGGGCCCAAGTAATGATGCTACCCATAAGAAGACCCATAAACAAGTGCAAGGATGCATCCTTAAGTGCAGAGGGGAATAAATTCAACTTATCTTTATCAGAGGTATAGTCATAGGTCCTGTAGGCAATCAAAAATTCAAAAATGAAGGTATCAGGATCCTCAGAGGGTAATCCATTGAAGTGTGGAGGGGAAGTAGGGTTTATATTCTTCATTCTAGCCTCTCCATTGGTCTCTCTGATACGAAAAATATCATTTTCCCTATTTTTAGCCATAATGTGGGTAGGTGAAGTGATTTCTTCTTCTTCCTCAATAGTTTCTTCAAAAATTTCAGGTTGCTTACCTAGAGGGTCTTCTATCTCCCTTGTAGTCAGAGAAGGAAACTAACATTCATCGAATAAGAGTGAAGGTTTACTGCATGAGGGTGTGGGTGTTTTTGGTAAGAATTTTCCTTTGAGTATCTCTACTCCTATGAGGCATGAAAGAAATTTTTTTTTTTTCTTTTATATTACTTCTTCAAAAACTATATGCAAAACATAAAATAATTCTTAAGCAGAAAAAACATCTACTAGACACCTCCCTCGCAATGGCACCAAAAAGTGGTGAGCCCTAGTATTGCACCAAGAATGTTGGAACTCCCAAGGGCTCCTTAAATCAAATTATCCACTTGCGGTTTGTACAAAATTCTAGGTGACAACGCTATATGCACAACAGATAGGATTCCACTCATGGCACCCTAAGTTACGACATTAGATCAAAATGTTTTCAAAGACCCTTCCTTTTACTGAATTAGAATGAAAGCTTGATAAAATTACAAATTGGAAATTGTTTCCAAGTATGAAAATAGAAATTCCATTCAATCAACTTGTAAAACCCTAACTACTCAATTCATGAAAAGATAAAGGCTAACCTACTTATAGAAATGAAGCTATGTTGTCTTTCAGAATTAATCAAATTACCTCATCTACTTGCAGAAAAGAAAATAATCTATCTTCCATAATTCATCAAACTATCAATCATAATTATAGGTACCATATACATAGTTCACACTTTCTCATAAATAAATAACCTACTTGCATGATAAAGAAACTAACTCTACTATGTTTTTGCAATGAAGACAAGGAAGGTTTGGAGTGGCCTAGGAAATTTTCTTGATCATATTATCACAACTGAAGATCATTACGCATCTATAAGTGAAAGTTGCAGTGTGGGTCGAAACTAATGAAGAAAGAGTTTGTTATAGGTTTTCTACAGGTGATTACTATAAGAGGCTTGTAATGCTACAAGAAGGACTGTAATGCTACAGGAGGGCATCCAAGTGGTTTTTTGAAGGTGGAAAAGTTGTCTTAAGGGTATGGAGAGGTGAATAATAGTTGAAGAAAATGAAAGGTGGTTGGTTTTAGCCCCTAACCAAGCTTAAGACTTCTCGAAGGCTTGTCTTGCAATGGGATGAGTTCTCTTAGTGACCTAGACAAAATAGATTATAAAACTGGGTTTTACTTAGGAAAACACTTGGAGGTGGAAGGATAAGGTGAAAGAGACTAGTATGGAAGTGATGAAGGTGCCCTTCCTTGCATATCAATCAAAATTTCAATCAATCACATGCATGCATTCATTTATCATTGACAAAATGAAATAACTTATGATGGAAAAGATGAGTTGAATTTAAATGACGTCTAGTTCATGCAAACCACTGATATAATCACTGAAATAACTTCTAGACTACAAAAATAAAATGGAAAATAGGACAACCAACACTAATCTATTTCCAAGAAATAATAAACACAATATTTTTGGGTTGTGGTTGTGAGACATTACACTCATTCTCCTACAAGAGAGGTGATGTAGAGGGTGCAACCACAAGATTTTAGAGGTTAAATTCTATTGGAATGCAAAAAACTATGAACTTTGAATCAAGAACAAGCATAAGTACAAGAAGAGGGACCAAAGCCTCTAGGTTGGGCCCAAACCCAAAGGTCTCAACTGTCTAAAACTAACTCAAATGCAACTTAAAATCCAACTTCTAATTATCAAAAGTGTAGGTCTAATACATGACATAAAAGTTGAAAATAACAATGTCAATGCTTGGAGCTCAATAGCTACACCTATCAAATAAACAAAAATGAATCCTAATGAGCTTTTCCTCTAGTTTATTTATACAAAACGGAAGCTGAAGAAACTCCCTTGAAAATAAGAGTGGTTTCCTCCTTGATCTTGAAAATGGTGGATCTTGTCCACCCTGATCTTCACTTGGACTAGGAGTCACTCAGCTGCCAATGAACTCGAACTGGTGGGAGAGGATATGGTGATCCCAAGCCGAGTTTTGGGAGTTTAGGAGCTAGGAAAACCCCTTATATTCTCTCCTAGTTGTCTCCATTGAGCCCCTGCATAGTAATAGCCTACAAAATGCTTAATTTTCTTGCAATTAGACCATCTTAAGCTAGATACTATGACCAACACCTTTTACTCTTCCTACCAAGAATAATATAACAATAAATGTGAATTAATGAAAGAGAAGGATAGTTTTAAGGCTGCAGGGTTGCATATTAATCTTCAAATTGTACCTATTGATGGGACTCATCAGTTGTAGCAGTGGATGATGTTGAAGGGTTAGTTTTTAGAGGGTTGTCATAATCTCGATCTCACATCTGCAAGAGGGTGTTTTCTCCTGCCATGTAGATGTCATGATTGGCATAATCCATAAAATTTCCTCCAAGAGGATTATGATATTCTTGTTGTTGGGGGTGTTCCTCTTGGGTATTCTCTACTCCCTGGTGGGGGAAAGGGTTTTTCATAACGATAGGTTGTTGGTTTTTCCCGCCCTATCCACTGACATAATTCATCATTTTTAACTCAGGGAGTTGAGGATAATGGTGGGTATACTGGAAATATTCCCCACAAATAATGCAAATGTGATTAGTTCTCAGACTAGCATTCTTTTTCTCCTTCTATGGGTTATTATTGCTCTTACCATGTTTTTGGTTCCAGTGAGGGGGATTGTTGCAACTGGTGCTTGCGAGGGTTGCTACTGGTTGTTTCCCCTTTCTTAGTTCCCCCTTTTTCTTATTATTTCTTTTCTTCTTGTTGTTATTTGGTGGGTTTTCCATATTCAACTATTCAAAAGACTATTGTTATTACAGGAAATAGGGTTGCATGAAATTAATGCTAGCATTAGGCTATGCTGGGAGGTTATTCAGCTAGGGTGAAACAAAAATGAACTATGAATTCCCTTGATCTCGGTTGGTGTAAGTGCTATGGGAGGCAAAAACTGCCTCTATGGTATGTGGAGGGTATTGAATGCCTTGTGTGGAAGGGTGTTTTTCCCCCTCCATGGTGGAGTATTGGTCATGTTGCCTAGCAAGGTTTTGTGAGGCTGCTGACTGATTGGGATAATATCCCATATTGGATTATGTTTGCACTATGGGTGGGGCACCATATGGCTGGGAAGGGGTTGGGCCATGGTACACATTTCCATCTTGCTGAAAAGTGTTTACGGGTTGATTTTGGCCTATGGTATTGATCAACCTATATGCAACACTTGATTCTCTTGGTTTTTCTAGTCTAAAATACTTTAGATGAGGGGAATCTGGAAGAATGTGATAATGGTATCTGAACTGAGTATAAATTAGCTCAAACTATTGAGCCTTACTGATAGTCTCTTCCTCATTTTTTGGGAACATGCTAGCCACATCTTTTGAGATTTTTGCTATGAGATATTTCAAAAATAAGTTGAGGATGAGGTCCTCTTCTACTTGTACCTTGCACAGGCTATAACATTTCCACCATTCATGGACATGGTCCAAGATATGTATGACAAATGTCTGTTGGAAATGGGTGAGAATCTCTAGGCCACTGTCCTAACATAGGTGGAGCTGGAGGAAAGTGAGGAATGACTTGGCTATGGAGTCAAAGGTTGCATGGGAACTCGAGGCTTCTCTTATGTAAAACTTCACTACAAGCCCGATGAGGGTGCATTGAAAAATTCATAGGTGAGCTACATCATTTGTGATGTTTTTGGATGAACTCCAAAGATGAAAGGTAACTATATGGTTTCCTAGATCTTCCCCCTATTTTCCTTTAAATTTTGGTATATCTTAGTTTAACTTGGCTGGCATAGGGGGCCAATTCTAATTATGAGCAATGGGGTCATTTGTCAACTTTCTAGGAGAATTAGATAAAAAATGGGACTTTGGCATTGTTGTCCATTGCAAAACAATTTTGAACTACAAAGGAGTTCCCTTATAGGTTGTATGAGATGGGATACCCTGGAGGGTAACATGTGGACTCCCTAAACGAGTAGTTTGTGGACTCCCTAAAGGGGTAGTTTGTGGGCTCCCTTGTGGGGTGGTGAAAGGATTACTTTGAGGGGGAGCGGTCCTAATAAAATTTTCTCCAATAAAGGAGGAACCAATAATAGTGGTTGTGCAATGTCTTTTGCTCCTAAATGGAAAGAGACTTGGTACACCTTCCGACAGTGGGGGAATTTCTTGAAATCGTCTAGAGTGATGAGGTGTCATGGGGTCCCCTATGGTGGTAGATGGAGTCTATGCTACTTTGGTGAGGAAGGTGGGATATGTATCAAAGTGAGTAAATCACATACATAAAACAAAGAAAATAATAAATGGTTGCTTTTCCTTTAAGTTGTGCTATGTGATCAATCAAACAAGAAAGGGTGTTTGTTTCTTTTGTGTATAATAAAAAGGCCCTAAAAGGTCTATTCGTTCTTTCTTATCTCAAAGTAACCAGGCCTTGTTGAGATATATTTTGCCACGTACTAGGGAAATTTCCGAAAAGAATTGCCGATGCTTTCTAGTAGCCAAAGAATCAACCAAGGTAATCATGAGGCTTTAGTGCTTCTTGCACCTCCACCTATAAAGAAAGATGCCCTAAATTTTTGCCACTAGGATACCTTTGTCTCATGGGGGAAATCGAGTATTTAGCTTCTTGGTAATAAGTCATCATTATTGAGCACTATGCAGATCGGGTAGCCCCGCATATTACTGCACACACTGGGACCTAAGACAAACCCCCTCTGAATCAGGGCTCTAGCACACTCGGGTAGTCTTTTCTGTCAGACGGTGAAGGGTTTTAAGTACCCTAGAAGACAACTTATATGTTTCAAAATGGAACATGACCATTGTGGCTTAAAGGATGCCTAACCCCAATGGTCCTAACCTCAACTATAAATGATTTTTTGGCCCCTATGGGGATTTTAATGCAGGTGGATATTAGTAGCCACCCGCCTCTTCCACCTAGACCTCTAGACAATTTCGTCAGTTTCCTTTATTATAGTAGCATTTACTATTTTTAGCCATTTTTCGGGTTCTGAAATTCCAGAGTTATTTTGACCCCCCTAAACAATGTTTTTTTCAGGTCATCCACAAGCCCATAACAAAAGCTCGGGGCCTATCGTAAATCTTGTACTACTCGAAATGAAGAGATGTTTCTAACAAGGAATCGTATGTGCCAAACAAAGATCATATGACCAAGTTATGACCTCGAGAAGTTGGCTCCCGAACTAACCCCAATGGGGCCCACAAACTCTTGGTGTTCCATCTCCTAGGGTTAGGGTTTTGGTTGATTATGGTATCCCTTTGTTAATGAATAATAAAAATGTCCTTGAGGCTCTTTATAACACAATTTAGAGGTATGTAGCCACGACATCACTTCTCAGATATAAGCTACCATCGCTTGAGCTAGTTTATTTCCATTATGTATGTAAGCATATTTCAGTTCTCTAATGTTAATGAAATGAAGTTTTATTTCTATTACATCTCTGTGTTTATGTTTATATCTATATTTTGTTGCATTCTTGCATAAGTCTGAATCAGTGGTATAAGATTCATTCTCTCTTTGTCTATTTCTTTTTGCATGTCCCCAACGAGGCCAGGGTATAAGGAGTTAGGGCTTGAGCGAAAAAGGAATGCATTGATGGACGACTTTTCCCAAATCCTTCGGCGACTACCCAAAAGCAATGCATCTTCATACAACAACAACTCTGGAGGTGCGACTCCCTTTAAGGTACAATTCAACTTTTACATTCCCATATTTGAATAGGCCAAATATATGTTGACTTCATAGATAGATGGTTAAATCTATTGGAAGGATATTTTTCAGTTCATGATTTTTCCAATCGGAAAAATATTACTTTTGCACTCCTAAAATCTACCCCCCATGTCAATGATTGGTGGGAAACTTGCTATGAGCAAAAGGATGAGAGAGAAACCTCACTATTTTCAGCCTCACCCACTTGGAATTCTTTCTAAGATGCCATCAAGGAACAATATTACCCTTTTGGGAGATATGAAGATAAATACATAAATTGGACCACCCTGCAAAAGAGAAGGGACCAAGACATGTTGGGGTTCACAAATATTTTTCATACCCTTCACACGAAGATGGGTATCAAGAATTTTGAGCAAAATTTGGTACTCAAGTACCATGAATTTCTCCAAAAGTACATTCAGGATGAGATGGAGTTCCTGGACATCTCCTTGCTTGGCACCGCCTATCGATACATTGTCAAGATCGAGCAAAAATTTAAACAAAATAAGTGAGACTTTGATCTATGAATCTGAAGAAAAGGAAAGACACTCCCAAACCACAAAATAAAGGACAAAGCTAAGGTAGGGTGACCGAGGACAACTTGTTAAAGCCCAAGAAAATAACAACACTACAAAGACAAAGAAGGACATAGGAAAATGGTGTGATTTCCATAAGAAGTCCACTCATAACATAAGTGAGTGTCAAGCCAAGTAGTCATTGATGGTCGAACTGAATCCTTCTGAATCAGATGCATGTTCTGACTTTGTGTCAGAACTTGATATGGGTAACGAAAAAAGGAAGAAGATTATTGAT
>APFE030633784.1:89476-112927 GCA_000404065.3 Pinus taeda | reverse complement strand
TTAGTGTCATCATGTTGTCGAAGTATGCTAAGTGTGTGATCACAATGTCAAGTCTTAACGAGTAAGGAGAAGGATACATTGCAGTTCACTACATCTAGTAAGGTACCAACATGAATTATGGAACTTAATTGACAATTTTGATTCTTTTAATATCACATACATACCTCGAGGGCAAAACTAAGATGCTGATTTGATGGCTAATATGGCTGCTAAACTTTTGCCTGATTTTAGATTGAAGAAAAATAAATGTTCTGTTGAATTGATTTTCAAACCATTTGTGCCTGATAATCTCGAATTGACAGGTGTTCGAAGATAATGAGCAAATCTTTGAGCTCTTGCACTGCGAGAAGACATTCAAGAATGCAGTCATTGTTGAAAAGGAGCATGACAAGCTTATGAATGAGAGGGAAGGTGAGGAAAAGGATAAGCTGAACGTGATTCCCAAATCAGTTGTTAAGATGGAGCACTTGTATGACTTGCATGATAAATTCAAGAAGCTGACTAACTGTAAAACACATAGCTCATCCATGAAGTATGAAACGGTCAACCTCTGGACCCAAGAAGACCCAAAAACTGTTAATTTGGGCTTGGGGTGCTCTCCACAGGAAAAGGTTGCATTTGTCAATCTATTTAAAGAATACAAGGACGTCTTTGCATGGACATATGGAGACCTAAAAACCTTTGATACCAGCGCTATGCAACATGTGATTCCTTTAGAAAAGGGGGCTAAGCCCTACCAACAAAAGGTGTGTAAGATGCATCCAAGACTAGAACCATTGGTGAAGAAAGAATTAAACAAAATGTTGGATGCTAAGATCATTTTTCTCGTCAGAAACACATGCTGGGTAGCCAATCTTGTGCCAGTAAGGAAGAAAAATGGAGATATCAAGCTATGTATCGATTTCATAAACCTAAACAAAGCATCACAAAAGGATAACTATCCTGTCCCCTCTATGGAACACATCCTTCAGTGCGTTTTTGGGTCTGATATGTTGTTCCTATTAGATGGGTTTTCAGGTAATAATCAAGTATTGGTATCTCATGGGGATCAGCTGAAGACAACCTTCAACACTAAATGGGGCACCTACGCATATCGTAAAATTCCTTTTGGAATTATTAACATAGGTGCCACATTCTATAGAGCTATGGACATAGCTTTTCGAGGGTTGATTAACAGATCAATAGTGGTTTACATGGATGACATCATTGTGTATTCATATAACAAAAGGGATCATATTTATCACCTGAGACAAATTTTCGAAAGATGCAAAAGGTATGGAATATCATTGAATCCTAAGAAGAGCATCTTTGTAGTCACAGAAGGGAAACTACTGGGTCATATCCTCTCTAAAGAAGGGATTGTTATTGATCCTGAAAGAATAGAGACCATCATGAGATTACGACCCCCTACAAATAAGAAGGCCATGCAATCCTTCTTCGGGAAGATCAATTTCGTTAGAAAATTTGTCTCAGGTTTTGCGGAAATAGTGCACCCTATGCAGTTGATGATGAAGAAAGACGTTGTGTGTAAATGAAGTGATGAAGCCAAGAAAGCGTTTCAACGAATCAAGGAAGCCATCGTTGAAGCTCCTACATTGGTCAGCCCCGATTTCAACAAGGTATTCTTCTTGTACAATTTTGCTTCTGACGTTTCATATGCCGCAATACTCACTTAGAAAAATAACGAAGGCAACGAAGTCCCTATTTCTTATATGAGCTCTAATCTCCAAGGGGCAGAACTCAACTACCCAAATGTGGAGAAACAAGGCTTTGTAGTTTTCAAGGCCGTAAAACACTTCTACCCTTATCTACTAAAGGCTAGGACCAAAGTAATCGTTCCCCATACTACTGTAAGAGCCCTCTTCGTGCAGAAGGAAATGGGTGAATGGAGAGGGAATTGGATAACTGCCCTTCAAGAGTTTGACCTCAAGATAAATCCGGCACAGATAGTTGGAGGGTAGGGACTTTGCAGGCTAGCAGCAGAGGCCTTGGTAGATAAAGAAGGGGCATCCGAAGAACCTGAAATGTAGAGCATGCAATATGCACAAATGGAACTTAGGGAGGAGCCCATATGGATTAACGAAGTGCTGATGTATGAGTGAGAAATGTCGGAAGCCTTTTTGGACCCTGAGTCATGGTAATACAACATACACTTCTATCTAGTACAGGGATCATGTCCTGAACACATGGATGCATCACAGAGGAGAGAACTCAGATTGAAATCGAATTAGTATCATTTGGCCAACAACATCTTATACAGAAAAAATCATGATGGAATTTGGCTGAGGTGTTTGGAAGAGGATAATGCTAACCATGTATTGAAAGAAATGCACGACAACCTAGCAGGTGGTCACTACGGCAGAGATACCACTGCTCACAAAATACTAAGAGCTGGATATTATTGGTCCACAGTGTTCAGAGACTCGCATGCCTACGCTCGCAAATGTAAGGCGTGTCAAACTGCCGCAAGACGACAAAGAAAGCCAACTGTTCCCCTCAGGCATGTTATAATTTATCGACCATTCCAGCAATTGGGTCTATATGTCATAGGCAAGATCACCCCAAACTCTTCGCAATAGCACAAGTATAAACTCACAGTGACCGACTACTTCACCAAATGGATCGAAGCCATCCTGCTTCAGAAGGTAAACAAAGATGAGGTAATATCATTTATTGAGAAATTCATTATCAACAGGTATGGCATCCCTGACACTCTTACATTTGATAATGCTTCTTATTTTTCATCACTGAAATCGACTGAGTTTTCTATTGATAAATCAATCCACATGAGGTATTCATCAAACTATTACCCCCAGGGAAATGGAGTTGTTGAGTCTTCAAATAAAAACCTTATCCTCATAATTCACAAGTCTGTTGCTGACAATCATAGGAACTAGCACAACGCCCTAACAAATGCCCTTTGGGCCGATAAGTTCACCCCTAAAGTGGCCTTAGGAAACTCCCCATACTTCCTCGTCTATGGACAGGAAGCCATCTTGCCTCCAAACATTACCCTTCCTCCTTATAGCTCTCCCAAGCTTCAAGAGGAACCCCTTTACCCTTGCTTCAAGAAAGGATCAACCAACTGATGAGGCTGCAGGAATTAAGAGATAAAGCCAAAATTAAATTCAAAAATCACCAAATGGTTATGAAGAGGTGGTTTGATTGCCATCTGGCAGGAGATAAAGATTACCAAGTAGGAGAGCTAGTCTTGAAATGGGACAAATTAAATGAGCCAAAAGGCAAACACACGAAATTCCAACACTTATGGTTGGGCCCATTCCAAGTTGTTGAAAAAATTGATCAAGGAACTTACAGGTTGAAAACTTTACAGGGAGAAACTGAAAGGCTCCCTGTTAATGGCCAACATCTAAAGAGATACTTCCAGTAGCCACCACTTGGTGGTTACTTCCTCAGTAGGTAAGAATTCATTTTATTTTGGTGTTAGTTTAGTTGCATTTTTGTCTTTTTATTTTGTTTCCTGCAAATTTTATTTTCCTTTTGTTTTGATTTGAAATCCTTTTCAGCCAGCTAATTTTGGTCCTCCAGTCTCGTTCTACCTTTTAGATTTTCCCTCATTCACCACTTTCATCCTTTCCCTTCCTCATTAATGTGCTGATGATTCTGCTGTTCCTAAATCCATCATTTCCTTGCAAATCAAACAAACCTTCTATCAGCCCATGAGAACTTGAAAATAAGTTGTAGAATTCAAACCAAGCCACTCATTGGCATCTATTGTGAATTGGGTAAGATCTGCTGATAACTTGGATATCTGGAGCATGTAGGGGCATCATTATAAAACAAGAATGTGCAACTACAATTGGACTAGCATGGATGGACACTGCATTTTGAATAAATCCCACTTAGACCTAACATATACTTGCCTATAAGGTTTACAATCATTCTCCATTGGTCCCATCCACCACACTAAATTGTTCAATACTTTTTATCCACAAGTAAACCTCCTTTCATGGGATAAGCTCACTGCCATATACCCTGTGGCAAATCCAATTGTGCTCTATTCCTTGTGCTTGAAATTGGAAGGACTTATCTAAAAGAAAATGAAATGTCAAGTCCTTGTGCCAATCTGGAAGGACAGGTTGTTTGGGAAGTTGGTTAGAGTAAGGACTGTTGCTGGGCTCAGAGTACCGGTTGACACAACAAGCCCAACATTGCTTAAGCGGTTTAAAAATATGGCATGATCCATGACTGCGCCCCATTTAATCAATGAAAATATAGCATTGAAATGCTCATATAAAGTGCAAGATAAACATGTCTACATCAAGCTTGATGAGCAATAAAGAGTTGAGGTACACACCTAAAAAGGTATGGACATACCAGTGATGGCCCCAAAAGGATTTTTGAAAGTGGGAAATAGGTAAAGGAAGGTCAATAAACCCCATAATATTGCCATTGGAGAATGCTTGTCAAAATCCTATCAGTAAGTAGAAGCTATTTGTCTCTATCCCACCTGAAGCAATTAATGTTTAAGTGGGACCCATGCTTGTTCATCTATATAGTCTGCATTTCAAGTTTATTCTAATACCCTGATGTTCTATTGATCCAAGGTTTATTGGTAAACAAAGATAACTGGTTCACCCAGCGGTTCACCATTTGTTGTGGCCACAACCACCAATCTATCAAAACTTGCCTTGGCAGCAATTTTGAACGGGTCCCCTAAAAAGTTGGTCTTCTACCTTTCCTAATGATCTGTTTAGTCCCAGAGACTCTAACTCGTTGTTGAGCCAAATTTTCAATTATTGACTCGTTATAATAAAAATACTCGAAAATATGCATAAATCACCCCTTTTTAGCCTAATCGCAATTAACATTGTGCATTGCTTTCTTCCAGACCTGACGACATTATCAACCCAAAATACATATATTTCGGGTCTAGAAGACACATCGCATATCGCTATCGGCGGGGTCCCGGGCTTATGTATATAGATCGCTCCATTGTCTTTCAGACCTGATGGCATCATCAACTATATTACGTATATATATCGGGTCTAGGGTTTAATCGCTTATCGCTATCGGGAGGCCCAAGGCTTATGTATATATAGCGCGCTTCCATCTTCCGGAACCGATGGTTTTATTAAGCACTATATATATATATATATATTATATATATATATATATATAATATATATTATCGGGGTTTGAGCCCACGCAATGCAATCGACAGGGTACGGGGTCTATAAAAGGTACACATTATACCCCAGACCTGCTGATGATATAAACAGAGCATATAACATTTAGGTCCGTCATTATGCCGAACACGAGGTTTCCCATACATTATTGTGTTTTTTCAAAAAACGTTTAAGGTTTGGGACTTTTCAAGATAAAATCATACCCCGTGGACCGCATTACTATTTTATGTCATATATATATTATATATATAATATAATATATATATATATATATATATTTGTATATATATAATATATATATATTTCGGTTCCCACCACCCCAATCGCATATCGCGATCGGCGGAGCCCGGGGGTCATGCAGTTCACAGGAGCCGGACCCGGGGATGATTTTACACCTGATTATATAAGTTTTCAAGTCTGGCCCAATGGCCAGACTCAGGTTTTCCCGTGTTATTTGATAATATGCTGGGGTCGGGGTTTTTCAAAGAAGAGTATTATGAGGCGGACCTGAAAGGGGTATGAACCATGACATATATGTATGTTGGGTCTGGCCAATCAAAAGGAACAATCGACATAGTTTAAAGCCCAAACACATGGCACGATGCGTTGTGATATGGTAGACCCGATAGAGTATAGGCCCCCGTATATGATATTTTAGGTCCGGTATTATGGCTAGACACAGGGTTTTCCCATATATTCTTGCATTTTCGAAAAACATTGAAGTTGGGGCATTTTAAAGGGAAATCATTTTTACTGTGATTTTCAAAAAAAATCAAGTGTTTCTTACGGGACTTAATCTATGCACAAATTTAAAATCAGGGGCTGATTCTTTAACATTTGATGTAATAAACGTTCAATGGAGGCAAGACTTATGTTTTAAATAATTTCTGTTGTATTTTTATAAGCCTGACCGATGTCTATTATTTTTGCAGGCAAGGAGTAGCTGATGCATAAGCTGATCCAGAGAACCCATATATGCGGATGTGTTCTGTTGAAAGAGCGGGCCTTTGGCATTCTTAGTCTGTTTCCAAGTGTTGACTGCGTATTTCGAAAGCGAGGTTGTCCCAGCTTCATCATGAAGAGATGACACATAGTCACCCTCTGCTGATTAACATCTATTCATTTCCCCAGAAGGTGAAGTGCTCTAGTGACAGGAAACCCATTCTATGTGTCAACAGTGACATCGATGACTCTACATCGGGGCATTCAGATAGGTGTACTGAGAAAAGAGAGTGGAAGACGAAGGGTCAAGGCTAGAGACATAAATATTGCTTCCAGAGGGGAAATGGGGGCTTTTTCATTTGGAGAAAACAATTTTGATTTATTGTGAATAAAAAGGATTGTTTGGTTCGATAAGGAGCCTGTGTTTTAGATTGATTTTCCTCTTTTATCATGTGTTTTGATGAGATGTTGTCGCTGGTATAAATGCAAATGTATATTTGTCTTGTGCATATTGAGTACTTACAATTCATGGTTATGCTTGGTTATTTGAATATGATTCAATATCATGGTTAAATCATGAAAGGTCACTAACTCAAAACTTTGTTGGACATCAGTTGCAAGCTTCTCTTCCATAAAATGAAATGTGTATTCCTGTATGAATGATTGGATTGTAATTAAGTATTAATGCAGCCTTGTTCTTATATGAACCAGTAATTGATTCATTTAGAATTGGAATTCATATATGTTGTTTAACCTCTCTTTGTCATGCTCCTGCAGGATAGATTAGGATAGTTAGGACATAGACTAGAGTAGTTAAAAGAAGTGTAGATAGGATTTAATACATAGTGGTTAGCTATTTTATTTGGTTGATTTAATTGAAGCCTTCTTCCCAGAAGCAATCTTTCATCTCATTTAACAGTTTACAGGGTCCCTTAAAACTCGTTGGAACTAGCTGTTCCAAATGAAAGCATGTCTAGTTAGGGCTTGCAATCGGGTTAGTTCCCCTTGTTGGTATAGCGAAAAGTTGCCATGTCAACAAATTGGCGCTAGAAGGAGGGCTTGAACTGCCAACTTTTCAAGATTTCATTTATAAGTGTCATGCATGGATTCAAAAATATTAATGCATGGATTGTGAAGGTCAAAAGACCCTTCCTCTCATTCGAAAAAGCCTCGTTTCGAAGAAGAGAAAATGTGGGAGTATCCTGCCACTCAGGAACAACCAGTTAGAAGACTTGCTCGGGCTTACGCTCGTTCCTTATCACAACTCCCTATCTTTCAGTCTTTACCTCTGACAACAAAAAGAAAGCCAAGGGTTTATCACATAAACGAAGAGACATCTATAGCCCCTTCTCTTGAAGATATTGTGCTTGATTATTTGCAGAGTATCAACTCCCCTTTGGAAGAAATTCCTGAGGATTCCCCTTTTGAAGGCAACCCCTGGCCTGATTTGGAAAATCCTAACGAAGAAACCCTAAACCAGAACATCCCTATCCTTGATATGGCTAATATTCCTCAACCGGGTGGAAACCAACTCCCACCTCCTTCGAGAGCACTTCCTCCCTGGCTCGCTCAGGATGCCGTAGCGATACCTAGGCAACAACATCTCTTACCCAAGAATGCAGAAAGAGTACTGCCTAAATTCGACCTCGGGAAGGGAGACACCATTGATAACCATATTCACTCCTTCTTCCTAGCCGTGCACATGCTGGGGGTGACTGATGAAGATATAGTGTGTCACTTATTCCCTTTTACCCTGAATGGTGCAGCTTCCACATGGTACTTTAGCTTGAGAACCAGATTGATCACCTCGTGAGCTACCTTTCAACAAGCCTTTTTAGACAAGTATGGTGATGAAAAAACCCCTGCGACCTTAGTTCTAGAACTATCTCGTTTGAAAATGGAAACCAAAGAAAAGGTCAAAGATTTTAACATCCAGTTCAACACCCTGTTCAACAGAATCTCGGCCACCACTAGAACTATTGAGGAGGTGCTCATGGAATTCTACATCACTGCTCTCCCTGTCCCTACTGTGATGTGGGTCAAAAGGAGTAACACACAAACCTTACAAGGTGATATCGATGAAGCAGTAAAAGTCGAGAATGAAATGTTCAGTCTCACAGCATGCCACCATACAATCAGAGAAAAGAAAACCTCTCAAGCATCCAAGAAAAATAATGGGAGTGATAACAAAGGGGCTGAAACCAAAGAAAAGGATACCACAAATGTAGAAGGTTTGCATCAGATCATTAAGAAGTTGACAAATACAGTCATCGATATGAAATGGAATTTTGGAGAGAGTACAAGCAGGAGTGGAGGAGAGTATAACAACAAAAAACCTTTCAAACCTTTCTATTGTAAGAAGGTAGAAGGTAGTTATGGTCCACTTGCATTGCCTGCTCCACCCAATGAAGGGAATTTAAATACAAAAGAGCTGGCTCTTATTGGATCACTCCTTAACTAAGAAGAACCTATAGTGGAGCTAGAGCTAGAACAAGAAGATGAGGAAGAATACCAAGTAGAAGAGCCCTTCGAAGAAGAATCTCAATCAATGTATTGTGGAATTTCTATACAAATGAGAGCAATGATGACCAAGGAGACAGTATGGCAGAAATCCACACACAAAGCAAGGGGCCACTTACAGGTGTGATGAAGCTTGTAGATCAGACCAAGAAAGATGTCCACCCTGTGAAGGTACTTGCTCCCAAAGTCCCTATTGAGAAGGGTAGACCTAGTGGTCAGTCCAAGAATACCCCTGTTGCAAACCATCCAGAAAAAGAAAATGCATCTCCCACTGCAACGAAGGCTACTCAAGATGGTAAACTCCCACCTAAGAATGGAAAAACTAGTATTTTTACTCTGCCCTATCTTGTTTATAACATTGATTACAATATTGTGGATGATCTTAAGAAATCTAGGGCTAATATCACATAATTTGATTTGCTGAAATTAACACATCAAAGATATTTTCTCTTGAAAGCTATGAATGAGAGAAATTCCAAAACTCCCACCATCCCAAGTAGCCAAACCAAGAAGTCAGTGTCCAGACCTATCAACACCTCCATTACAGCCCAAATGCCATCAACTATGGAAGCCATTTTGTCCAAAATGAATCAAAAAACCCAAGATGTCAGTGCAGGCATGATAGGGAGAAAATCAAAATCCATGACCCCACCTTTCCTTATCACAATAGAAATCCTCAACATGAACGTACAAAATTGCTTGGTATATTCCAGTGCCTCATCCATTGTGATGCCTTATGCTGTTGCTAAAAGACTACATGCAATACCTGAGAAAACTAAGACTCAAATTATGCAATTGGACATGACAAATGTGAAATTAATTGGAGAATTGAAAGATGTGTTGATTCAGATGGTTGCTAAACCACAGTACACACAAGTCATTGATATAGTGGTAGTCGACATACCCGAGGCCTATGGAATGCTGCTTAGTAGGGATTGGTTAACAAAACTCAATGGATATTTCTCAATTGATTGGTCCCATCTCTTGTTGCCTCAGAAGGGAAAAGGTGATATGCTGAGAGTTGATCGAGAAAGATACATGAAGTATGTGGTAACGGAACTAAATAGTCCCAATGAATCTGTAATGTTTACCAACTCCATCCTTGGGAACTATAGTTTCAATGTTTATGCTACAGAAACCTGTTTTGGAGAATTCCATGCAGAAACAGTTGAAGAAACTTTGACATACACACAATTGGAAGCTCCCTCCCATAATGCAACTGATGAACTATCCTGTATTATAGTAGATGATAGGACTAATTTCTTAGAAAATAGTTCAATTGATGTAACATTAGATTCTATATTTTGGACACTCTATTTTGATGGCTCTAACTGCCTTGAAGGTGCAGGTGCTGGGAGCATTCTCATTGACCTGCAGGGGAACCAACATTTGATGGCCAGCTGGTTGGAGTTTGCATGCCCCAACAATACAACAGAATATGAAGGCTTGTTGTAGGGCCTGAAGAAAGCCATTGATATGAACGTAAAAAATATTAAAGTTTTTGGTGACTCACAAATAATCATGGATCAGGTAAGGAAAAGCATACATTGTAATTCACCACATTTGGTAAGGTACCAACATGAGGTATGGAACTTAATTGACAGTTTTGATTCTTTTAATATCACATACATACCTCTAGGGCAAAACCAAGATGCTGATCTGATGGCTAATATGACTGCTAAACTTTTACCTGATTTTAGACTGAAGAAAAATAAATGTTAGATATCATTTTGGGATTCAACTGCGTTAAGTAAGTCATTCACGTATGACCATTTCCATGAGAGGTAGTCGTAACTGACTAATTTCTCATGATTTTTGAATAGTTCACTTAGCACTCATTGCATCGGGTGATGCTCACAGGGGTGAAGAAGTGGGATTGAAACTAGTGAAATGTGGAGAACGAATCACATAGCATCAATCATCACTTCCGGGGCTTGCACCCGGTAACCAGGACTTCCCAGGAGGTCACCCATCCCAGAACTCCTCTGGCTCAAGCGCGCTTAACTGTGGAGTTTTTCCCACAATCAAGCCCACTTAGCTTGCTACCCCATTTGCAAAACCTTAGCAAGTATTGTGCCTCATGAACCATTCAAGTAGAGATCCCTTGACTCTTTTTGAATTTAAGTATGGGGGTTTACGCAGTGCATTATTTAGATATCATTTTGGGATTCAACTGCGTTAAGTAAGTCATTCACGTATGACCATTTCCATGAGAGGTAGTCGTAACTGACTAATTTCTCATGATTTTTGAATAGTTCACTTAGCACTCATTGCATCGGGTGATGCTCACAGGGGTGAAGAAGTGGGATTGAAACTAGTGAAATGTGGAGAACGAATCACATAGCATCAATCATCACTTCCGGGGCTTGCACTCGGTAACCAGGACTTCCCGGGAGGTCACCCATCCAGAACTCCTCTGGCTCAAGCGCGCTTAACTGTGGAGTTTTTCCACAATCAAGCCCACTTAGCTTGTATCGATTTTTAGACCATTCGTGCCTGGTAACATCTCGAATTGGGAGGTGTGCGAAGATGACGAGCAAATCCTTGAGCTCTTGCATTGTGAGAAGACATTCAAGAATGCAGTCATTGATGAAAAGGAGCACGACAAGCTTATGAATGAGAGGGAAGGTGAGGAAAATGATAAGCCCAATGTGATTCCCAAATTAGTTGTTAAGATTAAGCACTTGTATGACTTGCATGATAAATTCAAGAAGCTGACTAACTACAAAATGCATAGCTCATCCATGAAGTATGAAACAGTCAACCTTGGGACCCAAGAAGACCCAAAAACTATTAATTTGAGCTTGCGGTGCTCTCCACAAGAAAAGACTACATTTGTCATGCTATTTAAACAATACAAGGATGTCTTTGCATGGACATATGGAGACCTAAAAACCTTTGATACCAGCATTATGTAGCATGTGATTCCTTTAGAAAAGGAGGCTAAGCCCTACCAGCAAAAGCTGCGTATGATGCATCCAAGCCTAGAACCATTGGTGAAAAGAGAATTAAAAAAAATGCTGGACGCTAAGATCATTTTTCCTATTAGACACACACACTAGGTAGCCTTGTGCTAGTAAGGAAGAAAAATGGAGATATCAGGTTGTGTATCGATTTCAGAAACCTAAAAAAAGCATCGCAAAAGGATAACTATCCTGTCCCCTCTATGGAACACATCCTTCAGTGCATTTCTGGGTCTAAAATGTTGTCCCTCTTAGATGGGTTTTCAGGATATAATCAAGTATTGGTATCTCATGGGGATCAGATGAAGACAACCTTCGACACTAAATGGGGCACCTATGCATATCGTAAAATGCCTTTTGGACTTATTAACGCGAGTGCCACATTCTAGAGAGCTATGGACATAGCTTTCTGAGGGTTGATTAACAGATCAATAGTGGTTTACATGGATGACATCACTGTGTATTCATATAACAAAAGGGATCATATTTATCACCTGAGACAGATTTTCAAAAGACGCAGAAGGTATGGAATATCATTGAATCCCAAGAAGAGCATCTTTTTAGTCACAGAAGGGAAACTACTGGGTCATATCCTCTCTAAAGAAGGGATTGTTATTGATCTTGAAAGAATAGAGACCATCATGAGAATACAACCCCTTGCAAATAAGAAGGCCATGCAATACTTCTTCGGGAAGATCAATTTCGTTAGAAAATTTGTCTCAAGTTTCGCAGAAATAGTGCACCCTATGCAGCTGATGATGAAGAAAGAAGTTGTGTATAAATGGAGTGATGAAGCCAAGAAAGTGTTTCAACAAATCAAGGAAGCCATCGTTGAAGCTCCTGCATTGATCAGCCCCAATTTTGGCAAGGAATTCTTCTTGTACACTTTTGCTTCTGATGTTTCATATGTTGCAATACTCACTCAGAAAAATAACGAAGGTAACGAAGTCCCTATTTCTTACATGAGCTCTAATCTCCAAGGGGCAGAACTCAACAACCCAGACATGGAGAAACAGGGCTTTGCAGTTTTCAAGGCCATAAAACACTTCCACCCTTATCTACTAAAGGCCATGACCGAAGTAATCATTCCCCATCCTATTGTAAGAGCCCTCTTCGTGTAGAAGGAAATGGGTGAATGGAGAGGGAATTGGATAACCACCCTTCAAGAGTTCGACCTCAAGATAAAGCCAACACAGATAGTTTGAGGGCAGGAACTTTGTAGGCTAGCAACAAAGGCCTTGGTGGATAAAGAAGGGGCATCCAAAGAACTTGAAATGTAGAGCATGCAATATGCACAAATGGAACTCAGGGACGAACCCTTATGGATTAACGAAGCACTGCTGTATGAGCGAGAAACACTGGAAGCCTTTTTGGACCCTGAGTCATGGTACTATGACATATACTTCTATCTAGTACGTGGATCATGTCCTAAACACATGGATGCATCACAGAGGAGAGCAATCAGATTGAAATCCAATCAATATCATTTGGCCAACAACATCTTATACAGAAAAAATCATGATGGAATTTGGCTGAGGTGTTTGGAAAAGGATGATGCCGATCATGTATTGAAAGAAATGCACGACGACCTAGCAGGTGGTCACTACGACAGAGAGACCACTACTCAAAAAATATTAAGAGTTGCATAT
The DNA here is from genome assembly GCA_000404065.3 of Pinus taeda. Classification (NCBI taxonomy): domain Eukaryota; kingdom Viridiplantae; phylum Streptophyta; class Pinopsida; order Pinales; family Pinaceae; genus Pinus; species Pinus taeda. The sequence continues at coordinate 99,703 of APFE030633784.1, read as the reverse complement.
TATTGGCCCACAATGTTCAGAGACTCGCATGCCTACGCTCACAAATGCAAGGTGTGTCAAACTGCCATTGGACAAGAAAGAAAGCCAGCTATTCCCCTTAGGCCTGTTATGATTTATCGACCTTTCCAGCAATGAGGCCTAGATGTCATAGGCGAGATCACCCCAAACTCTTCGTAGAAACACAAGTATATACTCACAGCGACTGTACTTCACCAGATGGACCAAAGCCATCCCACTTCGGAAGGTAAATGAAGACGAGGTAATATCATTTATTGAGAAATTCATTATCAACATGTATGGCATCCGTGACACTTTTACATTTGATAATGCATCTTACTTTTCATCACTGAAATTGACTGAGTTTGCTATTGATAAATCAATCCACATGAGGTATTCATCAGACTATTACCCCTAGGTAAACAGAGTTATAGAGTCTTCAAATAAAAACCTTATCTTCATAATCCGCAAGTCTATTGCTGACAACCGGAGGAACTGGCACAACGCCCTAATAAATGCCCTTTGGGCTGATAGGGTCACCCCTAAAGTGGCCTTAGGAAACTCCCCATACTTCCTCATCTATGGATAGGAAGCCATCTTGCCTCCAAATGTTACCCTTCCCTCCTTATATCTCTCCCAAGCTTCAAGAGGAACCCCTTCAGCCTTGCTTCAAGAAAGGATCAACCAACTGATGAGGATAGAGGAAGTAAGAGATAAACCCAAAATTAAATTCAAAAGTCACCAAATGATTGTGAAGAGGTGGTTTGATTTCCATCTGGCAGGAGGTAAAGATTACCAAGTAGGAGAGCTAGTCTTGAAATGGGACAAATTAAATGAGCCAAAAGGCAAACACACGAATTTCCAACACTTATGGTTGGGCCCATTCCAAGTTGTTGAAAAAACTGATCAAGGAACTTACAGGTTGAAAACTTTACAGGGAGAAATTGAAAGACTCCCTATTACTAGTCAGCATTTAAAGAGATACTTCCACTAGCTACCACTTGGTGGTTACCTCCTGAGTAGATTAGAATTCATTTTATTTTGCTGTTAGTTTAGTTGCATTTCTATCTTTTACTTTTGTTCCCTGCAAATTTTATTTTCCTTATGTTTTGAATTGCAATCCTTTTTAGCCAGCTAATTTCAGTCCTCCAGTCTCATTCTACCTTTCAGATTTGCCCTCATTCACCACTTTAATCCTTTCCCTTCCTCATTAACCTGCTGATGATTCTGTTGTTCCTAAATCCATCATTTCCTTGCAAATCAAACAAACCTTCTATCAGCACATGAGAACTTGAAAATCAGCTGTAGAATTCAAACCAAGTCACTCACTGGCATCTGTTGAGAACTAGGTAAGATCCGTTGATAACTTTGATATTTGGAGCATGTAGGGGCATCTTTATAAAACAAGAATGTGTAACTACAACTGGACTGGCATGGAAGGACGTTGCATTTTGAATAAATCCCACTCAGACCTAGCATATACTTGCCTATAAGGTTTACAATCATTCTCCATTGGTCCCATCCACCACACTAAATTGTCCAGTACCTGTTATCCACAAGTAAACCTCCTTTCATGGGCTATGCTCACTGTCATATACCCTGTGGAAAATCTAATTGTGCTCTAGTCCTTGTGCCTGGAACTGGAAGGACTTATCTAAAATAAAATGAAATGTCAAGTCCTTGTGCCAATCTGGAAGGACAGGTTGTTTGGGAAGCCGATTAGAGTAAGGACTGTTGCTAGGCTCAGAGTACCGGTTGACACAGCAAGCCCAACCTTACTTAAGCGTTTTAAAAATATGGCATGATCCATGACTGTGCCCTATTCAATAAATGAAAATATAGCACTGAAATTCTCATACAAAGTGCAAGATAAACATGTCTACATCAAGATTGATGAGCAATAAAGAGCTGAGGTACACACCTAAACATGTATGGACAAGCTAGTGATGGCCCCAAAAGGATTTTTGAAAGTGGGAAACAGGTAAAGGAAGGTCAATAAACCCCATAATACTGCCATTGGAGAATTCCTGTCAAAATCCTATCAGTAAGTAGAAGTTATTTGTCTTTATCCCACCTAAAGCAATTAATGTTTAAGTGGAACCCATGCTTGTTCATCTATATAGTCTGCATTTCAATTTTATCCTTACACCCCGATGTTTTATTGATCCAAGGTTTATTGGGAAACAGAGATAACTGGTTCACCCAACGGTTTGCCATTTGTTGTGGCCACAACCACCACCCTATCAAAACTTGCCTTGGCAGCAATTTTGAATGGGTCCCCTAGAAAGTTGGTCTTCTAACTCTCTGAATGATCTGTTTAGTCCTAGAGACTCTAACTCGTTGCCAAGTCCATTTTCAATTCTTGATGGTCAAGAAACCCTTTTAATCCCTGCTGCATGACCCATTCACCACCCAACCTAGCCTTCCATTCATTCCCGTTATCGGAACCTTTTCAGTCCTCAAAACCTTCTATCGCATCATTTTCCCCTTTATAACTCGTTATAATAAAAATACTCGAAAATATGCATAAATCAACCCTTTTTAGCCTAATCGCAATTAACATTATGCATTGCTTTCTTCCGGACCTGACGACATTATCAACCCAAATACATATATTTCGGGTTCGGAAGCCACAACGCATATCGCTATCAGCAAGGTCCTATCTTATGTATATAGAGCGCTCCATTGTCTTCCAGACCCGACGTCATCATCAACTATATTACATATATATATCGGGCCTAGTGTTTAATTGCTTATCGCTATTGGGAGGCCCAAGGCTTATGTATATATAGCGCGCTTCCATCTTCCGGACTCGATGGTTTTATTAACCACGATATATATATATATATATATATATATATATATATATATATATATATATATATATATATTGGGTCTAGAGGTGATCGCATATCACAATCGGTAGGGTCCGAGGCCTATATACAAGGCATATCGTTATACCCCGGACCCGCTGATGATTATAAACCAGAGCATATAACATTTCAGGTCCGACCTTATGGCCGGACACGGGGTTTTCCCATATATTATTGTGTTTTCGAAAAACGTTAAAGTCAAGAATTTTTTAAAGGTAAATCATACCTCACAGACCCGACAAGACTATTAAGTGTCATATATATATATATATATATTTCGGGTCGACCAGCCCCAATCGCATATCGTGATCGGCAGAGCCCAGGGGTCATGCAGTAAGCGGAGGGGCGAGAGCCAGACCCTGCGATGATTATATGCCCGATTACATAAATTTTCAAGTCCGGCCCAATGGCCAGACTCAGGTTTTCCCATGTTATTTGATAATGTGCTAGGGTTAGGGTTTTTCAAAGAAGAGTATTATGAGGCAGACCTGAAAGGGCTATGAACCACGACATATATGTATGTCAGGTCCGACCAATCAAAAGGCACAATCAACATAGTTTAAAGCCCAAACTCATGGCACGATGCGATGTGATATGGCAGACTCGATAGAGTATAGGCCCCTGTATATGATATTTCAGGTCCGGTCTTATGACCAGACACGGGTTTTCCCATATATTCTTTCGTTTTCGAAAAACATTGAAGTTGGTGCTTTTTAAATGGAAATAATTTTTACTGTGATTTTCAATATAAACCGAGTTTTGCTTGCGAGACTTAATCTATGCACAAATTTAAAATCAGGGGTTGATTATTTCACATTTGATGTAATAAACATTCAATGGAGGCAAGACATATGTTTTAAAGCATTTCTGTCGTATTTTATAAGCCCGACCGGTGTCTATTATTTCTGCAGGCAAGGAGTAGTTAATGCGTAAGCTGATCCAGAGAACCCATATATGCGGATGTGTTATGTTGAAAGAGTGGGCCTTTGGCATTCTTAGTTGGTTTCCAGGTGTTGACTACATATTTTGAAAGTGAGTTTGTCCCAAGTTTCATCATGAAGAGATGACACACAGTCACCCTCTTCTAATGAACGTCTATTCACTTCCCCAGAAGGTGAAGTGCTCCAGTGACAAGAAACACCTTCTACGTGTTAGCAGTGACATCGATGGCTCTGCATCAGAGCATTTGGATAGGTGTATTGAGAAAAGAGAAGGGAAGACGAAGGGTCAGGGCCGGAGGCATAAATATTACTTCTGGAGGGGAAATGGGGGCTTTTTCATTTGGAGAAAACAATATTGATTTATTGTGAATAAAGAGCATTGTTTGGTTCGATAAGGAGCCTATGTTTTAGATTGATTTTCCTCTTTTATCATGTGTTTTGATAAGATGTTGTCATTGGTACAAATGCAAATGTATATTTGTTTTATGCATATTGATGACTTACAGTTCATGGTTATGCCTAGTTATTTGAATATGATTCAATATCATGGTTAAATCATGGAGGGTCGCTGACTCAAAACTTTGTTGGACATCAATTGCAAGATTCTCTTCCATAAAATGAAATGTGTATTCCTGTATGAATGATTGGATTGTAATTAAGTATTAATGCAACCTTGTTCTTATATGAACCGGTAATTGATTCATTTAGACTTGGGAATTCATATATGATGTTTAATCTCTCTTTGTCATGCTCCTGCAGGATAGATTAGGATAGTTAGGACATAAACTAGAGTAGTTAAAATAAGTGTAGATAGGATTTAATACATAGTGGTTAGCTGTTTTATTTTGTTGATGTAATTGAAGCTTTCTTCCCAGAAGAAACCTTTCAACTCATTTAACAGTTTACGGGGTCCCTTAAAACCTGTTCAAACTAGCCATTCCAAATGTAAGCAGGTCTAATTGGGGCTTGCGATCGGGTTAGTTCCCCTTGTTGGTGTAGAGAAAAGTCGCCATGTCAACACCTATGTAATCTGGAATGGGGTGCAATATAAATTTCAGGCCAATCCATTCTAGTCCTTTGGTTATGAGTGATTGCAATTATGTCTTGATTCTATATATTGTTGCATGAATATTTGGAAGTGAATGGGGTTCCTTTTCTTTTAGAGTGTCATCTAATTCCTCCCATCTTTACTGACATGTATTTAAGGCTACAAATTCACAATTATTCTTTAAGCTTGTAAAATATTTTATTATCTCATTCTATCATCTTTGCATAACTCTTCTGATTTTCATGTTAAATACTTTTCTCCCATGTTCTTTGAGAGTGTTTTTGATAGAAGATGGCTTTGCTTTAATCGACATAGGTGTAGTAAGTTCCCCCGTTTTATATAACTCCAACTCATTATACCATTTTATAATTCTTTGGCCATGATTGTAATGCTCTCAATTGATATCCCTAATGAAGTGGTTTAGGTCCCAATTTAAACTCATAGGAATCAGATAATTATCTAGATATTGACATACTACATTTATTCTTTTAGGAATACTGAAAAAGTAAAGTGAACATAAATTCCTACCAGGGGGTCTAATTTCCATAGGAAATTTTAAAATGAGTCGTTTGATTGAAATATAATCCATTTTTCTTTCAAATATAATGTATATATTGGCGACAAAGGTCAACACAATATTAGCTTAGAAGACAATTCACCCAATTTATTAATTTCAACCTTTAATTATTGGATTTGTTCTTCCTTTTCTTGTAATTATTCATCATGATTATGCTTAGCTACTATAAGTTTTTTGCACAGTTGTTTGTTTCTTTCCTGTAGATTTCATATTGTCTCTGTTTGATTGCTACAATATTCAAAAACTTTTTTCCTTAAAATATATTCCTTAGGGTTAAATGATCAATACAAATTTTTCCAAGTGCCTTGTTCAAGATTTAGTCCTTTTACTTGCTCTCTTAATTTTTTAATTTCTTCCATCAAATGAAAATAATCACTTATTTGTTTTTAATATGTTCCATTGGCTTCCTCAGTGGCCATCTCTATCTTAGGTTCCTCTACTTGCATTGCTTAAGAATAAAATTATGTTTTCAATTTGCTACTAGATGTTTCTAGAATATCTATGTGTTTCTTTGATCACCTCCATTGTGGTTCTTGTGTTTCATTGATAGATCTTTGTTGTTGTTGCTAAGAAGTTGTCTATGGAATTTCATATTCAAGTGTTGGTGATTCTAAATTCTTAATGAATTCCCCCCAATTGGCAGTTGGTCTTTATTCAATGAATGCAACTTTTGATTAAAGGTAAATTATCCCATGGTGTGCTAATCAATTGTATTTTCCTTTATGATATTGGCTTACCATAACTTGTAGAGATTTTAATAAAACGTATGGAACATTAATTCCTATAGTTCTTATTAATTTGGATCAAAAGATAAAATTATATGTCATACAAAGAGAAGATTTTCCTTTAGAGGTAAAGTACATGATAATATGTTGGAGTACTTCGCCCTGGGGTTCTGGCAATTACAGTCTCCTTACTCCTTGTCTAGTGTCTTCCAACATTTATTTTTCTTCTAGGAATGATCCTCTTGCAGTAGTTGACTCTAATTTTTCTTTGAACCACCTTTTTCCTTCTAGAGGTATACATGTTACTCTTGCTACCATTTCCTTAGAGATGGTAAAACTTAGGTTTGTAATTCAAGTTGCATTTATCGAGAGATCAAAGTATAGAGAAAAATGATCTACTAAGGGTATGTTAATGTTTCGATTCATTGGAAGAATGTTAACCATCATGCACTTTTGAAAATTTCTAGAACTTTTGGATTTTGCAGGACCATGCTTATTGTAATTGGATTTTGTCTAAATAAATTACCACCCATTGTTACATTCTCCTTGTATAATTCTATTGTTTATCACTCAGTTATGCTATTTTCATAGGAATCAGTCTTCAAGCTCTCAACGACATAATATTTATACAGTGAGTGACAGTGAAATCTACTAATTTTTAAAATCTAGTGTCATGAAATTTCCTTTGACTTTGCATATTTGCTCCATTCTATATTCCCTGATTGTCATTAATTGTCATGCATGCTGACTAGACATCGAATCGTGTTAGCACATTAATCGATAGTGACAATTCAAATTTTTAATAGCCTTGACGCTATTGCATTCTAATCAAACATGATGTGGATGAGTGGTTTTGACATTTGGCAAGTAAATTCACCAAATGGTTCAGGTCAACATTAACTGGGTATTAAATGGAATTGTACCAAGGATAATGGTGCACAAAGTTCAAAAGATTTGTGGGTTAGTTGATATGGGTTGATTTCCTCTACAATGCAAGATTTTATGACCTAGAACAAAATATTGGATTCTTTGATATTTGTAGTTGTTAATATCCTGCAATTGCACTTGGTTGAGTTTTAGACACAAATTACAAATCGTAATAAATTTTTTTGCTTAAATTTTCTAAAATAATTTCTCTATAAACTGACAATAGTCATTGTTGAAATCTTCCTTTAGCAATTTTGTTTTAGAACTACAGTAATACGTGCCATTTTTTGTTTTCAAGAATTAACGCAGCTCACAGTGCCATTTTTTATTTTCATTATGGGATTTTTTTCAAAATTTTCTATAGTAGAAATAACCATTTCAAGTTTTCAAAAGCTACTGTAACCTACAATGCCATCATTGGTTTTCATTATAAATTTTTGTTTTTATTTTTTTAATCGAAATATGTATTTACAGGAATTGAGAAATGCATGTCCCATTAAGGCTTTCTATTATATTTAGATCTTGATGTTGGCATAATTTTTGAGTAAATTCCTCCTTGGATTCAGGTTTCTTGTACAACTTCAATCTATGTCCATTTACCAATAGTAACTTATCCTCATTGATTGTTCTTAGCTTTACAACTCCATTTAATACATATGCTCAACTTCATAGGGTCCCAACCACTTGGTACTTAGTTTCCCCTTAAAATCTTAGAATCTTAAATCATATAATAATGCCCAATCACCTTACTGAAATGATTTATTTTTAATGTATTGGTCGTGCCAACAAACTTTTTTGTTGTTGAGTTGTTTCTAAATGTTTTAGAGCTTGCTATCTATATTCATCCAATTGGTTAAGTTGAGAAATCCTTTCTTTTTCTGTTGTAGAAAGATTCATTCCTAACTCCATTGTTATCCTTAACGTTTTAATTTCATATTTAATAAGCTATAATACAGTCTTATCGAACACTAGTTCATAGGGTATAAATCCAGTTGAAGTTCTCCATGTGGTCTGGTAGGCCCATACTACTTCTAGTAATATGTTTTCCTAATACTTTTTGTGAAACTGAATAGTTTTTGTAGGTATATTTTGTATTTCCTTATTAGTTACTTCTACTTTCCCATTAGCTTGAGGATGACATGGTGTAGTCTTTATATGTTTTATTTTATACAGATTCATGAAATTCTTCACTAGCATAGATGTGAATTGTGTCCCTCTATCGAAAATAATTTCTTTAGGCACGCCATATTTGGTGAAGATGTTGTCATACAAAAATTCAACCACTCCCTTCTCTTATATATATTTTTAATGGTTTCACATCCACCGATTTAGTTAGATAGTTTGTATGAACTAATAAATTGATTTGAAGGTGGGTTGAATAGTCCTACAAAGTCAATTCCCCATTTTTCAAATGGTTCCAATGGAATTAGGGGCTGCATAGGCATTTCTTCTATTTTTGTAGGTTGACCCATCCTTTGACATGCATCGAAATGTCTCACATACTCATTTGCATCTCTATGCAATGTTGGCCAATAATATCCTATAGAGAGTACTTTCTTTGTAGTTATTGTGGATGCAAAATGACCATCACATGGCTCATCATGACAAGCCCTTAGTGTGTCATATACTTCATCCTGTCTAATCCATCTTCTAAGAATTTGATCTTGTCCCATTTTGAATAAATATCTTTTTGTCCAAGTACAGGGTGCACATTTTATAATCAAAGCATTCTTGTCCCGAGATGAAATTTTTTAAGGCAACTTGTGTTCCACCTAGTAGTTTGTTATATTTTCAAACTAGGGTATCATCAATGAAACTGAAAATAGATGTTCATTTGGAAATGAATCATCCAATGGCTCATCTGCTTTCTTAATGGTAATCCTTTATAAGAAATCTGCAAATCACATTCTCCCAATTAGGTTGATCAAGTATAGTTATATCAAATTGTTGAAGAAGTAAAAGCCAGTAGTTTATTCTTCCACTAATAACAAGTTTATTCATTAAATGTTTAATGGTTGAATGATCTATATGTACAAAAGTAGGATATTATGTGATTTAGTGTCTAAACTTGTTAATTACATACACTATTGCCAAAAACCTTTTTCTGTCACTGTGTAATTCAACTCTAAATGCATGAGATTTTTGTTGATATAATAAATGGCATGTATTGCGCCATCTTCTCTTTGTCCTAAAATAACAGCTAAGCTTTTATCATGAACATTTGAATAATTATGAAGAGGCAATTTCAATTCGGTCCTTATAAAACAGGGGCAGTGGTTAATTTCTCTTATAGAGTTCAATGGTTTGTTGACAAGCTATTGTCCAAACAAATTCACCATCTTTGTAAGCAAGGAAAACAATGTTGAGGCTATTTTACTGAATTTTTCTACAAACCTTTGAAAATATCCAACATGACCTAAGAAACTTCTCACATCGCTTTGCTTCATAGGAATAGGTAGGTTTCTCATAACAATAATTTTTCAGGGTCTACTTTTATTCCTTGAGGTGAAACACGTTGTCCTAAGAAAACCCCTTCATTTATCATTAAAAAACATTTTTTATCACTAAATTAGAGATGATATTCAACGACATGTTTGTATTATTTTTTCTAATCTAACCAAGGCTTCCTAAAATTCATCTCCAAAAGTGGTGAAGTCATCCATGAAAACTTCAAGATTCTTTGGAATAAGGTTAAAAAAGATACTTAGCACAACTCTTTGAAATGTTGTGGGCACATTACATAATTCGAATGGTAAGAATTTATAAGAGAAAGTTCCCTAGGGGAAAGTAAATTTAGTTTTATCTTGGTCCTCGAGAGCAATCTATATTTGATTATACCCATCGAAACCATCTAGAAAGGAGAAATACTTTTCCCCTGCCAAAGTGTCCAAAACTTGGTCAATAAATGGTAATGGAAAATGATCGTTCCGAGTAGCTTTATTGAGCGCCTCACTATAGCTTACATAGATTCTCCATTTACCTCCTTTTTGTAGGAATTTACAGGGGTAAGTTCCTTAGACAGAACACCAAAAGGACACTGCTCACAAACAGATCACAGATTAATACACTAGTATTTTGACGTGGTTAAAACCCTCAGAGAGGGAAACAGTCCACGACCTGCGCCAACGTGGCTACTACA